>PVJO010022502.1:0-27934 GCA_004026905.1 Hystrix cristata | reverse complement strand
CTCATTTTATTCAAATATTTTAATTTTGATTTTCTAGTTTGATGCATATATTATGTAGAACTATGTTATGTTGTCTCCATATAGTATTTGGGAAATGTCCAGAAACATTTCTGCTATAATTTTGGGTTCCTCACTTTCCATCAGCAGTTGCTTCATGTATTTTTCATCTGTTATTCAGTGCAAAAATAACATTATTTTTCTTTACAAGATGACCTTCTTTATCCCTTGTAACATTCTTTGTTAGATAGTTTTCCTTTTTCTTTTTCTTTTTTTAAAAGTATGTTTGTTAGTATAGTGGTATTCATTTTGGGGAACTGGTACATGCATACAACATATCTTGATTGTTTTCGGCCCCTTTTCTCCCTTTTGTATTTGCTCCCCTCTCTGCCAATTCCCTTCTCCATCCTCAAGAGTCTACCTTCTAGTTTCCTATCACCTCTCCTTTATCTTTTTATTTATTTGCATTTCAGGTTTCTCAAAAAAGGGAAAATATATGATATTTAACTTCCAGAGTCTAGCCTATTTTGCTTAGCCTGGTGGTCTTGATTTCCATCCCTTTTCTAGCAAATGACATAATTTCATTCTTCTTTATGACTAAATTATATGCCAATGTGTGTGTGTGTGTGTGTGTGTGTGTGTGTGTATATATATATATACACATATATATATGCCACATTTTCTTTATGCATTAATCTGCTGATAGGCATCTAGGCTGTTTCCAGTACTTAGCTAATTGCACTAATATAAAGATCAGTATGTATGTGTAATTATTACAGTGTCTTTAATTCTTCTAGGAGACTACCCAGGAGAGATATAACCGGGTCAATGGTATTTCTATTTTTAGTTGTTTTGATGATTAGCCATACTGATATCTGTGGTAGTTGTACTAGTTCACATTCTCACTGATGATGTAGGAGGATTTCCCTTTCCCCACATCTTCACCGGCATTCATTGTTTTGCGGTTGTTCTTGATGACAGACATCCTGACTGGAGTAATGTGAAATCTAAATTGTTTTGATTTTCAGTTCCTAAGGGCTAAAATGTTAAACATTTTTTCATGTACTTATTGGCCATTTGTAATTATTTTAAGAAGTTTCTAGCTGTTGGCGATTTAGCTAGAGTGGTAGAGCGCTTGCCTAGCAAGTGTAGGGCTCTGAGTTCAGTCCCGAGTACCCCTCTCCAAATTTTTTAAAGTGTCTATTTGGTTTATTAGCCCATTTTTTTCTACTGGTTCATTTGTTTGGGAAGGGTTAATTTGTTTAGTTCTTTTTATATTCTAGGTACTAGTCCTCTAACTGAAGAATAGCTAATAAAATTTTTTGTTCCGTTCTGTAGGTTGGCTCTTCATTCTGGTTGCTATTTTCTTTGCTGTGGTGTGATTTTTAATTTGAAGTAATCCCATTTGTTGATTCTTGATATTATTTCCTGTATTGTTGGAGTTCTATTGAAGAAATCTTTCCAGCAGTTTCAAAGTTTCTGTTTTTATATCTAAGTCTTGAAACCATTTTGATTTCATATTAGTACGAGGTGAGATAGAAATCTGGTTTAAATTATCTGCAAGTGGAAATCCCAGTTTTCCCAGCACCACTTTTTGAAAAGGCTGTACTTCCTCCAAGTCATATTTTGGCCCCTCTGTCAAATATCAGATGACTATGGGGCATGTGGTTGTTTCTGCATCTTCCACTCTATTCCGTTGGCCTATAGGTCTCTTTTTGTGCCTGTGCCATACCTTTGTGGTATAACTTGAACTCTGATAGTGTGATGCCTCCAGCTTTGCTCTTCTTGCTCAGGATTGCTTTGCTTAGGTCTTTTCCAATTGCATCCAAATTGCAGGATTATTTATTCTAGTTCGCTGAAGAATATTGTTGATCTTAATAGGGATTGCATTAAATGTATAGATCACGTTTGGTAATACTTCTTTTTTCACAAAAATGAGTTCTGATGTAAGAACAAGGAATGTCTTTCCATTTTTAACATCAATTTCTTCCTTTAGGGTTCTGTGATGATAGAGGTCTGACCTCCTGGGTTATGTTGATTCCTAGGTAGTTAAATTTTTTGAAGCCTATTGTGAATGGAATTGTTTTCTTGATTTTCTTCTCAGTGAATTCATTATTGGTGTACAGGAATATTATTGAATTTTTGGATTGATTTTTATTCTGCCACCTTGCTGAATTTGTTTATTGGATTGACAAGTTTTTTGGTGGAGTTTTTTTGGGGGGGAGGATTTTGTGCAAGCATCATACCATCTACAATTAAGGATAGTGTGGCTTCTTCCTTTCCTATTCATATCCTGTTTGTTTCTTTCTCTTGCCTGAATGCTCTGTCCAAAATTTTGAAATTCTATATTGAGTGGGACTGGTGAGAGTGGACACCCTGGACTTATTCAAAATTTTAGAGACAGTGCTTTCATCTTTATCCCATTTAGTATGATGTGAGTTACAGATTTTTAATATGCAGTTTTATCAGTTGGAAATAAGATCTTTTTGTGACTATTTTCATTTTTTTTTAATCAGGATGGGGTTTTGTCAAAAGCTTTTTTGCATCTATTGAGACGATCCTGTGATTTTTATACTTTATCCTATTTTTGTGGTTTACTACATTTATTGATTTGCATATGTTGAACTGTCCTTGCATCATTTGATAATACCAACTTAGTCATAATGTATGACCTTTTACATGAGATGCTGAACTCTAATTTCAAGAATTGTATTGCGGATTTTGGCATCTATGTTTCTATGTGTTTTTACTTCTAATTTGTTTGTGTCTTCATTATGGACGTATGTTTCTTGTAGAGAGAATAGTATCAGTTCTTACTTTTTAGAATCTGTATTTTAATGAGGGTATTTAGACCGTTTGTATTAAGCATGATTATTAATAAGGTCTTTTTTCTACTTTTACCATCCATTCTTTGTTTCCCATTTGAATTTTTAAAAATTTCATTCTTTTATGGCATTCTTTTGAAGTAAATGAATATGCTTTATGATCCTATATTAAGGTGCCCCAGAGAAAAAAGGTAATAAGATGTGTTTGTGTATATGTGTGTGAATATATATGGGGGGAGGGAGAGAGAGAGAGAGAGAGAGAGAGAGAGAGAGAGAGAGAGAGAATATGAGAATTGGCTCATGCCATCATAGAGGGTAATACATCCAAATTCTGCAGGGCAGGCAGGCTGGAGACACAAGAAAGAGCACGTGTCATTGTTCAAATCTGAAGGAATCCTGCTAGTAGAATTCTACTTTCTTCAGGTTTATTATTTTTTTTTTTCTATTAAGGCCTCCAACTGATTAGATGAGGCCAACTAACATCATGGAGGGCAATCTGCTTTACTCAGTCTACTGATTTAATGCTAATCTAACAATACTTTATAGAAACAGGTAGACTAATGTTCGATCTGAGTACTATATCCTAGTTGATACAAAAAGATATAACAAACGCAGACACTATTTTATTTTCTTTCTTGGATTATGAGCAAAACAATGTTTTATTATTTAGTGGTTTTTTTTTAAGACTCATTGTAAGGATCTTCAACTTTTTAATAAAGTTTAAGTAATGTTATGTCATTTTACTTATGCTATTAGACTTTTACAATAGTTTATTCATATTACTCCCCTCCTGAACTTTGTGTCAGAATAGTTACATATTTTAGTTTTATATGTGTTAAAACAACCATACATTACCATTTTTTCTATCGAAATAGTCAATTATCTTTTAAAGAGTTTAAAATAAGAATATAATGTTATATTGTTACCATTCTTTGTGCTATCTGTTCCTCCCTGTAGATCCAGATTTCTATCTGGATTCACACTCCCCCCACACATATACACACATGACTCCCTTCTACATTTCTAGTTATGAGTTCTTTCAGCTTTGTAAGTCTGGAAAACATGGCATTTCGCCTTCAGTTTTAAAAGATTTTTTTACTGGCATATAATTCTAGTCTGATAATTTGCTGTTTTGAACTTATTTCTCCATCTTCTAACTAGTATTATTTCTAATGAGAAATATGCTATCACTCTTTTTTTTGTTCCATATTGAATGTGCATTTTCCTGCATATTTGCAATGTTTCCTCTTTACCATTGCTTTTGACCATTTTTTACAAGTATTTTGGTGTTCATTCTCTTCATTTTTCCTGTGCTTGAGGTTTCATTAATCTTTGATCAGTGGCTTTACAGTTTTCATGAAATATGGAAAAATTTTTATTTTATTTCATTAAAGTGTTTTTACTCCCTGCTATGGGTTCCAAATTACACCTACTTTAGGAGACTTGAAGATAGGTTACAGATCGCTGATCACTCCTTTATTTTACTTCATTGTTTGTGCTTCATTTTGGAATATCCTATTCTATATTTTCAAATCTACTAATTTTTCATCCTGCAATATCTAATATGCTCTTAATCCTACCCAGCATATTTTCTTCTCATTAATTGTAGTCTTCTTGTTTGGAGGTTTAATCTATAGCTCTTTAAATATCTTTCACATAGCTTCGTAACTGTCGAAACCCTAGAACACTGTTATAATAACCATTTGAATGTCCTCTCTGGTCATTCTGACACCGGTGTCTATTCTGGATGGGTGTCAGTTGACCAACTGCTCCCTTCATTGTAGGTTTTATCTTCCTCTTTCTCCATATGCTTGGTAATCTTTGCTTGACTGACAATACTTGTGAATTTTACTGTAACTAATGCAAGATATTTTTGTATTTTTCCCAGTATTCTTTATTTTTTGGATAGCACTAAGTTATATAGAAACCATTTAATACTATTGGGTCTTCATATTAGGAATTGTCGGGGGTACCAGAAAAGTCTCAGTCTTGGGATCATTTACTGAGGTAAGATCTCCTGAGCACTGTACTCCATGTCCCAGGAATCATTAATTTTTTTTTCTAGTTTGGATGGAAAATCATCTCTCCATTTTTTTTTTAGAACTTTTCCACTTGATTTTGTTTGGATTTTACTCCTTAGTTTTGAAAACTGAGAATTAAACCCAAACCTACTTGTGTAAACCAAAATTCTTTATACAATTGACTGAAGGTCCTCAGGAAATCATTAACCAGGCAGTCTTGGATAGCACAATGTGAGAATGGACTCTAAGAACTCTTTCTAGAAATGTCAGGTCAGAGAACATTTTTAAAACAGTAAAATGTGAATCTTCAACATATTTTCTTAAATTTGTAATCGACACATAGTAATTGTGCATATTCATTTAGTACATTGTGATGTTTTAATACATGTATGAATCGTGTAATGATTAAATCAGGATAATGTTTTGCTTATTGCTGTGATCAAAATGAATTCATTAGTTGATTTCTAGAAAAGGATATTGAGAAAAAATTCCTTGATGTCCTTTGATATCAAATTCATAGATTGTATTTCATTTTCCTGTTAATAAGATGATTGGTAGCCTCAGAATATCTAGATCCTAGCACATTTATATGAATACTGGCATAGATTAGGCCTTCATATATAGTGGCTAAAGACATCACTTCCTTGAAGAAATAACCTGTACAAGGATGATGCATAAAATGGAAATCTGTTTTTCCACAGTTGGAGATAGAGTACGGAAAGAGAGAGACATTCAAAGAGGCAGATGATAAAATAGTATGGAAGCTGCATTCTAGTCATTGGAAGGTACATGCCAGCTCCAGTACCCAAAACAATTACACGAACACCAGGAGATGGAGATCATCAATGCCATTTCAGAGACTGCCTCATGCAGCCACTGTGCTGGGTTTTCCTGGAAATATGATAGGTTCTTTCAAGAAGTAGTTTCAAGTGCTCTTTTCCTTTATGAGCTTTCTTAAGCTGTAATCCTTTTAAAGTTCTAGAAATTTTCAGTTTTAACTGCTTGATTTTCATTTTTGGTTTTCTTTGGTGGAAAAATATACTCTCAGAAAGGAGGGAAAAAAACAGTGGTCAGTGATTAGAAAATATGTTAACTGCTCAGTAGTAAATAAGCAAAATCCATGCCCATTTGTTATTTTAACTTCAGAAGGAGAGATTCAGATATAAGACAGGAAGAAGATGACTATTTTTAGATTGGCCTAGTCACAAATATATGGAGTGTTATGCTTTGGACATCAAATGTTCCCCAAGAGCTCATGTGTTGAAGAGTTGGCCCCCAGGTGATGGTGCTGTTGATAGCTGGTGGAAGCTTTAAAAATGGGAGCCTACTGGATGGATCACTGACAGCATGACCTTGAAAGAAATTTGGGAGCCCCAGCCCCTTCTCTGTCTTTCTCTTTTGTTTCCCGTCTACCATGAGGTGAGCCTCCCTGCTCCACCACACTCTGCCACAGTGTTCTGCTTCACCAAGAGCCCACAGGCAATGGGACCAAACAATCACAGACTGCTACCTCTAAAACCATGAGCCCAAATAAACCTTTCTTCCTTTTAATAAACCTTTCTTCCTTTGTTCCTTTAAAGTATTTTGTCGTAGTGGAAGAATGATGACTGATACATGGGACATCTGCTTCATAAGAGAAACGTCTAACAGATACAAAAAAGTCTATATTTTACTCCTGATAACAATTTTCAGATGTCTGAGTCTTTTGTAATATAACTTTATTTATTTATTTATTTTCCAAGAACACATATTGGTACATTGTATGTGCAATGATCATATTCAACATGGTTATTTTGTACCTATACCTGATATATATTGGTTCCCCCCTTCCCCTCCCCTCCCTTCCATTCCCCCACCCTTCCCTATTTGCAACAGGTTTATTTACATTTTTCCATTTTTTCCTTTTCTTCTTTCTTTTCTTTTTTCCTTCCTTTTTTCCCCTTCTCCTTATCTAGTTCTCCTCTCTTTTGAATACTATCTTTTTTTAACATAATATCTATTACACCTGTTTGTCCTTATTTACACTTATAGTTTCTCATATCAGAGAAACAATTCAATGTGTACTCATGAGTGTCTGATTTATTTCACTTAAGAGTATGTTCTCAAGGTGCATCTGTTTACCTACAAATGTTTCTAGTTTATCCTTTTTTTATGGCAGAGTGTAGAAAAATCACATCCTCTTTAGTCATTCATTTGTTGTTGGGCATTTAGGTTGTTTCCAAGACTTAGCTATTACAAATTGTGGTGCTATGAACATGGTTGTGCGGAGGAATAGCTGGATCAAATAGAACCCCTAGTTGTAGTTTTCTGAGGAATTTCCACACTGATTTCCACAGTGGTTGCACCAGTCTGCATTCCCACCAACAGTGGAGGAGCGTCCCTTTTTCTCCACAGCCCCACCAGCACTTCTTGTTGGTTGATTTTTTGATAATAGCTGTTCTTTCTGGAGTGACACAGAATCTTTGCATTGTTTTGATCTGCATCTCTCAAATGACCAATGATGTTGAACACTTTTTCACATATTTATTTGCTACTTTTATTTCTTCATCTGAGAAATGTTTATTCATTTTAGATGCTCATTTTTGGATTGGGTCTTTAAATTTGGGGAGTTTGATTTTTTTTTTAATTCTTTATATATTCTAGAGGTTAAACCCTTGTCTAAGGGACAGCTGGAAAAAAAAAATTTTCCCAGTCTGTGGATTTTCGCCCCACTCTATTGGTGATTACTTTTGCTGTGCAAAAGCCTTATAATAGGATGTGGTCCCAAGCACTGATTCTTTGTATTGTTTCTTGTGCAGTCTGGGTTCTGTTCATAAATTTTTTTCCTACTCCAATGTCTTTGAGAGTTCTTCGTATTCTATTTTCTAGTAGATTTAGTGTTGCTGTTTTAATGTTTTGATCTTTGATCCACTTTGGTTTTAGCTTAGTACACAGTGAGGAACACATATCTAGTTTTAGTTTTTGGCATGTGGCAAGCCAGTTTTTCCAGCACCATTTATTAAAGAGGCTATCTTTCTTCCAGTGAGGGTGTTTGGCTCCTTTGTAGAAGACGGAGTATTTGAATGTGTTTGGAGTTGTTTCTGTATCTTCTAGCTTGTTCTATTGGTCCTCAGGTTTGTCTTTGTGCCAGTACCATGCTGTTTGCGGGGATTGTGATATCCCCTGCCTTATTCCTAATGCCCAGGATTGTTTTTGCTATTCTTGGTCTCTTCTGGTTCCAGATGAATTTCATGATTGCTTTCTCTAATTTTGTGAAGTGTGTTATTGGTATTTTGATTGGAATTGCATTAAATCTGTATAGTAGTTTAGGAAGTATGGCCATTTTCACTATGCTGGTTCTTCCTACCCATGAACATGGGATATTTTTCCACTGTCTGAAATCACTTTTGATTTCCTCTTTTAGAATGCTGTAGTTTTCAATGTAAAGATATTTTACTTGTTTTGTTAGATAAATTCCTAAGTATTTCATTTTTTTATGTGACTGTGAAAGGAATATCTTCTGTTATTTCTTTCTCAGTGAGCTTATTATTTGTATATAGGAATGGTATTGACTTTTGGGTGTTGACTTTGTTGCCAGCTATGCAACTGAATTTAGTTATTAAATCTAAAAGTGTTTTGGTGGAATTTTTGGGGTCTTCTATGTAGGGTATAATGTCATCTGCAAATAATGATAGTTTAAATTCTTCCTTTCCTATCTTTATTCCTTTTATTTCTGTCTCTTTCCTGATTGCTCTGGCTAATGTTTCTAGAACTATATTGAATAATAGTGGTGATAGTGGACTACCTTGTCTTGTTCCAGATTTTAGTGTGAAAGCTTCCAGTTTCCAACCATTTAGTGTGATGTTGGCTGTTGATTTGTCATAGATGGCTTTTATCAGATTTAGATATAGACCATCTATTCCTAATTTCTGTAGAGCTTTTATCATGAATGTATGTTGGATTTTGCCAGATGCTTTTTCTGCATCTGTTGAGATGATCATGTGATTTTTGTCTTTGATTCTGTTGATAAGGTATATTACATGTATTGATTTGCGTATGTTGAACCATCCCTCCATCCCTCCATCCCTGAGATGAAACCTACTTGGTCATAGTGTATAATCCTCTTGATAATCAGTTGCATTCTGTTTGCTAGTATCTTATTGAGAAATTTACATCTATGTTCATTAAAGAAATTGGCCTGTAAGTCTCTTTTTTGGTTGGATCCTTTTCTGGTTTTAGTAACAGGGTAATGCTTGCTTTCAGGAATGCTTTTGGAAGTACTGCTTCCTTTTCAATTTCATTAAAGAGTTTGAGGAATAGCAGTATTAGATAATCTCTGAATTTCTTGTAGAATTCAGCTGTGAATCTGTCAGGACTTGGGCTTTTCTTTGTTGGAAGGTTTTTAATTACCTCTTCAATTTCAATGGCTGATATTGGGTTATTTAGTATTTTTATCTTTTCTTGATTCAATTTTGGTAGTTCATATGTTTCCAAGAATCTGTCCACATAACTTACTTTTAAAATGCCAATGAAGCAATCTGAGATAAATGTAGCTGTAATATACTTTTTCAGTAAAAATTTGATATTGGAGGGTAAAGAATGAAATTTTCTGACATAACAAATTATTAAAAAGAAGATTTATGTCTATTTTCTCCATAATTTTCAAAATTTATATTAAACATATGATCATTGTGAATGTTCCCCTTCAATCTAAAAGAAATTTAGTGAGGATATTTTGGACATTTAAATAAAAGAGCTTGAAATTATATGAATGGTTTTTTCTTACTTATTTTATCACCAGGTCATTTCAGTATTAGAAGGTAAAATTTAGTTTTCTGTCTTTTCTCTACGGCAATGTAGATTAATATCTAAAGACCATTGTATGATGCTAAAGAACTCTGATAAAGTTTTGCATAAAACCGGTTACAGTTCACCAGAAAATACAGCTGCAAATATTCCTAGTGTTGTGATAGAAATAGCAATTAATTAAATATAAAGTTGAGTTGGTTCTAGAATCTTCTGCCTAAGGAATGGTTATCCTAAACACTCAATCCTGAGGTACAAATAATACACATAAGAGAATTCTAATTTTACAAACAAAGTAATAACTTTCTTGGCCAGGCAGAAAGCCATATTTAAGGTCAAACATAGTGGTTGCCATATTGTATTCATTTTCCTTAAAAAACATGTTATGAAATCTATAAATATATATTTTTTGTCCTATTTTGCTTAATTACATATTAGGCGAGTCGTACCATTAAAGATGACATTTTAGGGAAGAAGAAGCGATAAAAGGAATGCATATTTTCCTTTCCATCCAGTAATTATAGATGATCAATAATGGAGGCAAGTGTGAGCCATACAAAATTTATCTCATTTTGAGGCTGCATGTGACTATACCTAACTGACCATCCCCCTCCCCAAACCTTACTAAAGTGTATACTCAAAGTACATCTTTCCACTGGACAGACCAAACGTAAAGTGAATGTGTACTCAGAGCCTTCACATTCCCCCATCCTTAATTCTGTCTCTGCCTTACTATTCATTAAAAACAAAACTAAACATATGAGCAAAACAAAGCAAAACAAAACAAATACTTGTGCGGATTCTTTGTCTAGTTCCTAAATTTTCAGATTCTCCTCTGACACAAACCTAGTTCCCCATTAATTTACACATTTGGAAAATAACAGGTTTGATTCACACTACTGATGGCCCAAAGTTATGATGGATTGACTTAATGATTTTCCCACTTTATGGTATGACAGTGATAGCATTCAATAGCAACCTTTCTTGAGATTTGAAATTTTGATGTTTTTCAGGGCTAGTGATTTGCAGTATGATACTCTCTTACAAGGCTGGGGAATGTCAGCAAGCTTCAGGTGCCAGTGTTTGATCACAGGGGACAACAACTGATACACCACAGAGTACTATGCTGCTACACCATGACATTCAGTGGATTAGGTATATTAAATGCGCTTTTGACTTACCATAGTTTTGTCAGGACATAACCCCATTTTAAATCTGGAGTCATTAGTAATTTGGGGAAATACCAAATCATTAGAATTTCCAGCTTTAGATTTCTAATAAATATGATAATTATACCAATTAATTTGGTAGGCACTTTATAAACACTCCTTTCAGTTAAGCAATTTTATTTTTTTCCAAATTTAACATAGAATGTTATCGAAAACACAAACTCAAGTAGAGAACCACATGTTTAAACAATGAATAGCAGAGTGGCTTACTCAGATGACACAGTTTATTAAATGCTCAACGTTAAAAAAATTTCACATTCTGGCAATTTTAAACAAGTCATTTGTTGTGTTTGGGATTTGGTAGGTAATATATTGGTAGACAGCTATAAGCTCACACTTTTTTCAAAATAGAACTTAATTTCTCTTTGACAGCAAATCATTTCTTACTTTTGGTTTAATATTCATGGTTTTACATAATGGCTTTTAATTTTTCTAACTGGAGTTCATCCACATATAACAAAATTATGCTTTATTAATCTGCAAATTTCTTCCTGGAGCTATTTGCAAAGTTCTAATAAAAATAAAACTCTTAATTACAACCTAAGAAATTTCAAGTTATTTTCTATTTTTTTGTTGTTCAGAAATGGCAGTATTGATTTCTGGAGTTATTGATAAAGGTGATATTGTAATCAGTGTACAGAATAAATGTAGACTTTTATATTAATCAGCTCACAGAAGCCATTCTGTAACAAATGTGTAAATGTAACTGTTTTAAACAGTCACAGATTATATATATATATACATATATATAAAATCTCCCTTCATAAGATTACCATTAAATTTAATCTGTACATATATGTACGCTGTAACATATATGTAAATGTAATTGTCTCCAAGTCATGTATCTGATATATTTGTATAAATAACATACATATACATACACACACACATAGATGGATAGATCGATAGATAAATCAATAGATAGATAGATATAATCCCCCTTCATAAGCTCATCATGAAATCGAATCTGTACTTACGATGTTATTCTTTGTTGATGTTGTTTTAAGTAATAAAGATAACGTTTGGGTCTCAATATTGAGATGGAAAACTCGCAAGATTTTCACAGCTTAGTTTGCTGCCATTCTGTTCTAGTACATGTCTAACATTAGGATACAGCAGTTTATGTACACACTTCAGGCACAGGATAGTTTATGCTTGGAACTTACTGATTTATGAGGAATTCATCTTTGATAGTTAGAGCAAACTCTGTTCCATGCTTGACTAGTTACCTAATATCTTTTCCTCTTAGTGGTTTATGAACTGTGATAAGAATTAGTATTAAGTTAAAGTAATTCTAGTTTCATGTTCAATAAAAAATAAATTGATCTGTTGAATAACCACCAAATACTTTAACTAAAAAATTCCAAAAACCTTGCCATTTTTGTAATTTTTGGAAGGTGATATATCCAACCTTGAAAACATAAAGAGCAAAAATAGAAGAAACTACTCAAGATGGTGTCATGGATCTATGCAAGCTATCAGAGCCCACTGAAAGGAAACAGGACAAACTCTTAATGCAAAACAAAAATAATATACAGGCTCAGAATTTGTTAAAACATGCCTTAAAAGTGAAATAAAAAGTTTTCTTAGGAAGAGGGCACAGCTATAAACATAATAAGTAGTTTAAACATGTAAATAATATTGAATTTGAATTTTTTAAAACTATAGTCTCTTTTAAGAGGTTAAACACGAATCCTCTTCCCACCTTCCAGAGACTGGCTGGATTCTAAATATTGCTTACACTGCTTCCTCTCTATCAGGCCAATTTATCAGTCTCATTTTCTTTCTGCCCCTCTTGTACAACTATATACTGATTCATGGGCTATAACCAGTGATCTGGCCAGATGGTCAGGGACTTGGAAGGAAAATGACCAAAAAACTGGTGACAAAGATATCTGGGGAAGTGGTATTTGGATAGACCGCTCCATGTGAGCAAAGGATGTCAACATGTCTGAGTCTCCTGTAAATGCTCACCAAACGTTACCTCAGCAGAAGAGGACTTAATTATGAAGTGGTTAAGATAGCCTGTTGCGTGGGTAGCAGTCAACATTTTTGTTCAGACACCCTGTGATTGCCCATTGGACCCATGAACAAGATGGCTGTGGTGGCCGGATGGAGATTATGCACAGGCTCAGCAGTAAGGGCTCAGCAACACAGAATTCCGCACACGATGGCTGATCTGGCTACAGTCTCTGCTGAATGCCCAATATGCCAGCTGCAGAGACCAGACCCGAGTCTCTGGCACAGCATCATTCCCTGGGGTGATCAGCCTGTGGTGACTTTGTGGTATATTGGTAATGTTGGGCCACTTTTTATCATGGAAAGGACATCATTTTGTCTTTAATGGCATAGACACTTATTCTGGGTATAGATTTGTCTTCCCTGCTGATAACGCTCCCAACAAAACTACCATCATGGATGTACAGAATGCCTTATCCACCATCACTGTATTCTGCACAGCATTGCCTCTGGCCAAGGAACACATCTCATGGTCAAAGAAGTCAGGCGATGGATTTGTGCTCATGGAATTCTCTGGTCCTACTGTGTTTTTCACCTTTCAGTAGTAACTGAATTGATAGATCAAATGGCCTTTTGAAGATGCAGTTCCCATGCCAGCTAGGTGGTAATACATTGCAAGACTGAGGAAGGTTCTCCAGAAGGCTGTATGTACTTTGAATCAGCATCCACTACACGGCACTGTTTCTCTCCTAGACAGGATTCATGGGTCCAGAAACCAAGGGGATGTGGGAATGGTATCACTCACCATTACCCCTAGTGATCCACTAGCAAAATTTTTACCTCTTCTTCCCAGAAACTTATGTTCTGCTTCCCCAAGAGTCTTAGTTTCAAAGAGGGGAAGGCTTGCACCAGGAAGGACAACAATGATTCCACTGAGCTGGAAGCTAAGATTTCTCACTAGTCATTTTGGGCTCATTTCTCTGAGTAAGCATGCTAAAAGGGGAGTAATAGTATTAGCTGGGATCATTTCAGACTTCCAAGGATAAATTAGGCTGTTACTCCACAATGGAGGAAAGGAAGACTATGATTAAAGTGCAGGAGATTCCTTAGGGTGCTTCCTAATACTGCCATGCTCTATTATTAAGGTAAATGGGAAACTACAACAACTCGATCCAGGCAGGATAACAAATGGCCTGGAACTTTCAGAAATGAAGATACGGATCACCCCACCAGATAAAGAAACTGATCTGCTGAGGTGCTTGCTGAAGGCCAAAGGAATACAGACTCGGTAACAGAAGAAGGTAGTTATAAATACCAGTTATGACCAAGTGACCCGTTATGGAAATGACGATTGTAACTCTCATGAGTATTTCATTCCCATTTTGTTAATATGCTTGTGTGTATATACACATATATTTAGTGGATATCTTTGTTTTCTCTCTTTGTGAAGTAATGTTAATAGACTTAATACTGGTTCCTAAGGATTGTTAAATTTATGATATTCAAGTTATTAAATGTTAGGAGAAGAGTAAACATCACCCAAAGAAAAACATTTCCTTCTATTCTGAGAAGAGAGTTAGTGTGCTTCTGTTTGTATGTAGGATAACTATACCATGTTAGGCATAACTGTAAATATGTTATTTCATTTGAGACCTAAGTATGGTTTAAGGATGTGTGTCTGGTGTCAAGTTGCCAAGAAGTGGATTATGATAGTTAATTGTGGTATCAACATGACGAGTAATGCCTAGCAGATTGGTGGCACACAGTTGTGTGTGTGTCTGAATGACTGACTTTGTAAGCTGTAAACTAAATGAGGAAGACCCACCCTGGATATGGGTGGCATCAACGAATGGATCTGTAGCTTGGATGGAATAAAAAGAGAAAAAAATCTGCTCTTTTCATTTCTTCAAAACAGTTCCAGTCTTCGCCATGGCCTTGGGTCTTTTCTCTGCCGGTCCGATAGCTTTCCAGCACAGGCTCTTCAGTCTTCCAGAAAGAACTCACACTGGACTGTGCGGTGAGTTCTAGTCCTTTGATATTTGATGGGCTCTTCCGTTCTCCAACACACAGGTGACTATTTTGCATTCTTCCACCCCGGACTCCTCGATGGCCATTGTATGCCTACTCTGTAAATTATATATCTCTCAATAGCATCACAGCCTTGCAACCAAGGCTTTAGCACATGGCCTTTGGGAGACATTTAGAATCAAAATCACAATGGTTGCCATTCTTTCTAACCTCCCACCCATCAGAAAGAATCCTCGGACAACTTGACTCACTGGCCGTACTCCATTACTGTCTGTTCTCCATTTCAGAACTGTATCCCAGCATGATCTTCTGGATTGGTACTTATTTGGACTGTATTTTCCCACTATTATTTTGACTTTGTCTCCAACTGTAGGCTTTCTGGTGTTCTGGCCTCCCCTCAGTCTACCATGTCTATTCTATACCACATTTTAAGGTGTATTCCTTCTCTTTCACCCAAGTCTCCTCCTCAGTCCTGTCTACTTCTTGGCTTGTGCTGCACACCAGTGAACTCCTAACTCTGTGCCGGGAACTAATGCTGATACTGACAGAACACAAGCACAAAAACGTGCTGGAGACAGACTGTTTAGCTGTGCCATTAATGAAAACAAACCATCCAGTCTGGCAGAATGAACATCTTTTAAACTGAAGGAACGCGTCTCCTGTTGTAAAGTAGTCAAATTCAGTAATTTTTTTTTTCAGTGCAGATATTTTGCTTTTAAGGTGCTCTTACAGAAATGTGTAGACAATTTTGTTTTACCTGGAACCACTTGTGCTCCAATAAGTAACCATGTATCGACGATGTAACCAAAGAAAAGTTCTGACAAATTCAAGTGCAACTCTTGTTTGGGGGAATGTTAATGCACGAAACAGAAGAGATGCACTCAGAAATAAATCCAACATAATTTCATTGTTATTTAAAGTGAGCTAAGCTTAGTGGTTTTCTCCCTAATATGAGCCCAAATCCTTCTTGACACATTAGCAATGATTGTCATGATTTTCTTAATTAAGTCTATAAAAATAATTTAGCATAAGAACTTACTGAATACTGGTAAGTTTCCAAATGATGACAAAAATTAATCCACTAAAACTGAGAGAATTATTCTTCTAAATGATTATCTAACCTCAGTAAAACCATTGTCCATAATTAGTGTACTTTCAAGTAAACATATTATGTCATTTTTCACTTAGCATTTAGGATTTTAAGAAGTTCATTTTCTAAATGGATTTAAATTTTTATTTTTAATTGACATGGTAATTATACACATGGCTATAGAGTGACATTTCAAATATACAATATTTAATTATTACATCGGGTAATTGGTATATCTATCATATATTTAGCATTTCCCTGAGTTAGGAACATTCAAAATCTTTTCTACTATTTTGAAATATTCAATTATTGTTGACCATAGTTACCTTACTGTGTTATAAAATATTAAAAATTATTCCTTGTATCCTACTGCACCTCCATATCCATTAACAAATCACCCTGCCTTCCCAGCCCCTGGAAGTACTATTCTATTTCCTACTTCTTGGAGATCAGCCTTTTGGAGAAGCTCAATTTAAAATAAGGCCTAATACTTCCATACTCCACAACAGGAGATTTCATTCCTAACATGTGTTCTTTCAAAAAATATCAGCCATGCCATGAAAACCTCTTAATGCATTGCATGTTAGTATGAATCACACTTCATCAAAATTATCCTCCTCTATAAGAGCTATTAGAAATGGTTATTTTTCTTTCTGCATTTATATTTCCTATCTCTTATTTTTTAGTATCTACTTAGAATCGTATGCTTTTCACTTAAATCTTTTCACATTATTCTCTAGAACTTACTTTTGCAAAATTCTTAAGCCCCTATCATCTTCAGACTTCCTAGCCAGGTATAATTTATCATAAAAGAACAAAATCATTCAGTATAATTTTAAATAAATAAAGCAAAACAAAAAGCCAAATAAAACAAACTTTATAACTGGAAGTATAGTGTAGTTTGCCTCCTTTAATGGAAAGCATAAGAGGATTTGAAATTATAAACTCTCCATACACCTCAGGTAAAAAGCAAATCAGACTTAAAGGAAATTATTTTCATCTGAATGCAAGAATGTTGACAAAGTAAATCTTTCAGTCTTCTAGAAACACAGCCAGATTTGAAGCTAATTTACTACTGCCTGATGTCAAAAGCAATCTAACTTGTCCAACACAGAAGCAGCACAAAGAACATTATTCATAAGTAAACTACCTTGATAAGAAGCCTTCCTTCCAGAATAATTAGGAAATACAATGGCCAGAATCAGAGCTGGAGTTTTAATAATAAAAGACAGTAAATCCTCTTTATAACTTTCATGACATAAAAACAAACTATAAAGGAGGAAGTCAGATAACTTCAAACTGATGTCACCCCACAACAGTTAAAATAGCAAATTATTTTTCTGAACTAAGAGAAACGACAGTATCTTTTGAATGGCACATAGAGTTTATAGAGACTCCAATGGAATGCCTCTTTTGATTCATTAATTCAGCAATAATTACTGTGCAGGACATAACCAAATATTTTTTCCAGATTACTATAGACATTTATTGATTTGGTCTGGGCAGTATCTCCAAATAAAGATATTCATTGTGTCCCGAGTTTTGTTTTAGCTTTCAAAAAGTTACAGTGATACATCTTGGCTTTTGGAAAGTACAATGATTCAAGCACTCATTTTTCAGAACAGAAATCAAATATACCTATTTGTCATACCTACCACTTTATTAAGTGTGTCTGATTTGTCTTCAAAGTCCAAAATGACTTACAAATGTTTTCTAGGATTTGGGGCTCTATTTTATCCTCCTAAGTTTTACAGTCCTTCAAGTTTAAGAAAACAGTCTCCTGACTTTTGAATCATTCTCTAGCAACTATGCTCAAATTTAATATACTCTGATTTTTAACTGATTTTCCATGTGTATCTGATTTGATCCGATCTTCCAAGACATTCAGAATTGACTGAATTTTTTACTTACATTTATGGTATGATTATTCCATGGTGACTTTTACCTCTTTATATAGAGAAACCATTTGGATAAATTTTATTAAAATGAATTTAGAGTCATATTTGAAAGGATACAACTTGGTAGAGGGAAAAAGAAGGTTAATTTTACAAATCAGAAAACTGGGCTCAAATCCCCACATTTTTTACCTTCTTGCAGTGTAATCTTAGGCAACTGCTAAGGGAAAGAGACAATTCTTTTAAAGCAGTGCTTTAATATTTCTGGGCTTTCTAATCATATCCTGATTAAACTATAGTCTTTAACTATAGTACTCTACTATTTAGAGGAATGAACCAATCCTGGTAATGCCTGGACTAGGATGCAGTCATAATTTACCTATACCTCCGTATACTTTTTCTCTCAGTAATACCTAGCAGGATTTGAGGTAATAGCTAGAGTTCTGCAGTAGCTTTGACCTTGACCATACCCCAAAGGCCCATGTGGTAAAGGCTTGGCCTAGGGTGGAGTTATTGAGAAATGGTGGAGACTTTGAGGTGGAGTCTGGCAGGAAGTCTTTAGGACCCTGAAAATATGCCCTTGAAGAGAATTGTAGATAACATCCCCTTCTCCTTCTGCTTTTGATCCTTGATTTATGATGTAAGTGATTTTGCTTCTCCACACACTAGCATCATGATGTGTTACCTTGCCATAGAAGCAAAGCTGTGGGGTCAATCGATCATCATGGAGTGGAACCTCCAGACCTAGAGTGCAAAATAAACCTTTTCTATTCAGAAATTGATTATCCCAGGTATTTTGTTATGGTGACAGAAGGCTAATATACTGCCAACACTGAAGAAATGTTTACCACAGTGCAATTCTGAACATGAGTGACATTTGGACAACACTCAACATCTGCTGCAGATTGAAATTAAAATAGGGCTAACGTGAAGCACCAACACTAAAATAAATGCTGTGATGGTTAATCTTGATTGTCATCTTAACTCGAATTAGAGATGCCTGGGAGATTAGTAAAGCACATTTGTGAGTGTGTCTGTGTTTCCAGAGATGACTGGCAGGTAGGCCAGAGGGAAAACTTACTCTGACCATGAGTGGCATCATCCAATGCACACACAATGGTGCTCTTTTCACTTACATTCGTATATCACAGTCAAAGCAGTCTTCAGGAAATAAGTTAAAATATATCATGAAAACTGTTAAATCATAAATTATTAGTTAAAATTGAAGTGCCAAAATAGATGCAATTGACTCATTTTCTAATCTCTGAAAGAATGACTTGTGTTGGTATGTTCTGATATCGATGAGCTCATTTATTTTGGAGATTTCCTACTTGGAAAATCCTAATGTGTTAGTATCTGAGAGCCAGCTTAGACAGGTGGTTATTATCCAAATAATCCTGTGAATGGCACAATCCCAGTTTTTGTTCCAGAGCATTAGGCTAGTCTCCAGACTCAGGAAGAGGATTAATAAAAGACTGTTCCAGTTACTATTAAGGCATAACAAATTACTCCAAAAATTCTTGGCTTAAAAACAGCTATTTTATCTTGCTCCTGGTTATGTGGGTCAGGAATTCAAACAGTATGAACTGGAGATGTTTTTCCGTGTTCTGGGAAAAACCCTATTTGGAAGCCACAGTGGCTAAGGATGACTTGATGTCTGACTTTGGGACTACTCTGAAGTGTCTTTTGTGCCCCTTTCAGCTAAGACTTCTGCTGGGATTGTCAGTGCACAGTTTTGACCATTCGGTCTGCACTTCTTCACAGCCTGGTGGCCGCACAATATTATAGTCCTTACCCGGCCGTCCAGGGCTCCAAGAGTGAGTACACCAGAGACCAAATGGGAAAATGTGCCATTCTTTCTGACCCGGTTTCAAAACTCATTCAGCCTCACTTCTATGGCAATCTGTTGTCCCAATGAGTCACAAGTGTGCCAAAATATAAGGAGAAGAGAGGTAGATACCACCTCTGTGGAAAGAGTATTGAAAACTGTGTGGCCATTTATCTAAACAGCCACAAACCCAAAGATGGCACCAGGACTTCTAGGGATGTCAGGGCAGATCAAGGCCACCATCAGCAGTAGCAAAGTAGAATGAGCACTCTGCTTGGTTTGCTATACAAACCAAACCAGATCCTTTCTTAGTCAGACCTTGAAAGATCTACTCATTTACTATGCAGTATTTCTCCATTCCAAGAAATATTTCAGTTGTATTCAGTGGACAAGTGTCAAATACCTTCTTAGTGTAAAGCTCTGTTCCTATGTTTTCGGACACAGCAGAAGAGCAACTCTGCTCCACTGTGGCCAGGGTAGATGCAAGACCAAAGGGCAGCAGGTAAGTGACAGAGCAGCTGGTGACGGGCGAGCTCTGATAGGCATCAAAGCTCTTATTTCAGAGTTCTTGATCACAGGATGCTATGGTATTATTAATCTACTTACGAAAGAAAAAAAAACAGAAAACATACTTATTTCTGATGTTTTCTGCCCACATAGTACATCAACTAAGTATTAAACGGCCTTTACCCAGGGCCTAACTTGAAATGTAAAACAATGTGATGTTACATTTATCTATATAAGGGTAAGTAAGTAAATGTATAGATAAAAATCTGTTCTCAATGATAACAAGCTTTCACTCAAACTTACTTGCCAAATAGAGATATAACAATTGATGAAAGGTTCTATTGTTACCCAAAATAATGAAATACTTTTAGCATTCTGTCTCATAAAAGTTCCTATCTCATTGTTGTCATCTTATCCATTTTATGGTCTGACTGCAAACAGATTAAGGGAGAAACATTAAAGAGAAAGAATCTCAGCAACTAAGTACTTTTACATTTGAATTAATAAGTCAATAAGTATTAGTATCATTGTGTGGTAAGTATAATTAAGAATTTTTACTACTATCAGTTAATTTGTTAGACTTCCTGGCAACTTCTTTTCTTCTAAAATGACTTTTTAAACATTATAGCATCTCCTTATTTACCCATTTGCATCAAAGAGGTACAGAGTGGGAATTAAAAACAATCTGTCCACACAAAATCCTGATTCAGTATTACAAATCATTAGCTCTGAACAAATGTTATGGCCCTACTGAACATTATTATTTAGTTTTTCTAAATGATAGTAGACTCTTTAAACAAAAATAAAATGCATTGTGGAGTTTGTAACAGACTTCTGAGTAGAGTGAATAAAATAGCATAAGAGACTAGAAGAGAAATGTTAAGTATACTGCAATAATGTTCTGTATGTGAAATGGTATGATAACACTTGAAAATAGAATGAATTGAGTTAAAGTTGTATACCCTGAAATTTAAAGCAGGTACAAAAACTTAAAAAGCTAGTAAGCCAAAAAAAGGGTTAAATGAAATCATTAAAGTACTCAATTTACCTAAAACAAGTGGAGAAAAAAGAAGAGACAATAAAGAAGATACGAGAAAAATAGAAAATCAAGGACAAGATGATAAAATTGAAGTGTTAATAGTGATATTAAATATAAATGGATGAAATACTCAAATTAAACAGTAGAGATTTTTGAATTGGTTAAAGTAGCAGAATATACAAATGTTCCAAGTACATGCATGCAAAACATTTAGACTGGGCCATAATACAAGTATCAGTAAATTAAAAAGAATTCAAGTCATATGAATTATATTTTTTATTACAATGTATATAATAAAAATCAATGAAAGAAAAGTTGTTAGACATTTCCCCAAAACTTAAAATAAAATAGAAAATATTCTGGCTGAATAGAAAAAGAAAAGACATAATTTACCAACATTTGTGGCATGCTCCTGAACTAGTAATTAGGGGAATTTAAAGTTCTGAATGCTTGTGCTCAAAATGAAGAAAAGTTTTAAATCAAGAAGTTTTGTTTGCATTCTAAAAAAGCAAATGCAAATATCAAATTAAATCCAAAATATACAAAAATTTAAAGCATTTAATTATAAATTACTAAAATGTAAAATACAAAAAAAACCATAGAAAAATAAATGAAAGAAAATTTAGGTTTTTGAGATTTATTACATTGCCACATTCCTTGCCAGCTTGATCATGAAAAACAGTGTAGACACGAATTAACAATATCATGGAATAAAAGGGGAAATATTACAAAATCTCCACATAGTAAAGGGTAATAATAAGATGAGCTATTCACTGTTCATTTTGCAGGACATGGTACTCAACAAACATGATTTAAAGGAGGAGAGGTTTAATTTGCTTAAAGATTTGAAGAATTCAGTCCATGGCCTGATGGCATAAAGGTGAAAATGTAATGGTGGAAGGGCACAGAGGAGAAAAGCTGCTCAATTCATGGTAGCAAGGAAGCAGAACCATACAACAGCCCCAGAGAGGCATGGACAGTGGACTATATATAATACCCAAGTCCATGAATTCACAACATAGCCAGACACACCCAGTAGTGTACTCTATTGATCTGCTAGGCATTTCTTAATACAATGAAGTTCATATATCAGGATTTTTTGAGAGTTTTATTAATTTTATGTACTCATTTATTTTTTACAAAGAACATGTACTGGTACATTGTATACATAATGGTCACATTTATCATGGCTATTTTGTACCTGTACATGCTGTATCTTGGTTCCCCCCTTCCCCATCCCTCTCTTCCATTCCCCCCCTTCCTTATTTACATCAGGTTTATTTACATTTTTCTACTTTTTCCCTTTCCTTTTCTTTCCTTTTTCCCTTCCTTCTTTTCCCCCCTCTCCCTATCTAGTTCTCCTTTATTTTGAAGATTATCTTCCTTTAACCTAATATCTACTATACCTCTTTGTCTTTAGGTACACTTATGGTTTCTCATATCAGAGAAACAATTTGATGTATACTCATGAGTGACTAATTTATTTCACTTAAGAGTATGTTCTCAAGGTTCATCCATTTACCTACAAATGACTCTAGTTTATCCTTTTTTATGGCAGAGTAGTACTCCATTGTGTAGAAAAATCACATCTTCTATAGGCATTCCTTAGTTGTTTGGCATTTGGGTTGTTTCCAAGACCTAGCTATTACAAATTGTGTTTCTAGGAGCATGGTTGTGCATATATCTCTATGGTATGAGGTTTTCAATTCTTCTGGGAAGATACCAAGCAGAGGAATAGCTGGATCAAATGGAACCTCTAGATTTAGTTTTTTGAGGAGATTCCATACTGATTTCCACAGTGGTGGGAGCAGTCTACACTCCCACCAACAGTGGAGGAGGGTACCTTTTTCCCTGCATCCCCGCCAGCACTTGTTGGCTGATTTCTTGATAATAGCGGTTCTTTCTGGAGTGAGATGGAATCTTAGCGACGTTTTGATTTGCATCTCTCGAATGACCAGTGATGTTGAACACTTCTTCATATGTTTATTTGCCATTTTTATTTATTCACCTAAGAAATGTTTATTCATTTCAGATGCTCATTTTTGGATTGAGTCTTTAAATTTAGGTGGTGTGATTTTTTTGAGTTCTTTATATTTTCAGTATAGTACTAGAAACATTATCAGAGCAATTAGGCAAGAGAAAGAAATAAAAGGAATAAAGATAGGAAAGGAAGAAGTTAAACCCTCATTATTCACAGATGACATGATGCATAGAAGACTCAAAAAATTCCACCAAAAGACTTCTAGATTTAATAACTAAATTCAGTTGCATAGCTGGATACAAAGTCAACATCCAAAAATCAGCAGCATTCCTATACACAAATAACAAACTCACTGAGGAAGAAATAAGAGATAATATATAATATACCTTTCACAATCACATCAAAAAAATGAAATACTTAGGAATTTATCGAACAAAGCAAGTAAAAGATCTTTACACTGAAAACTACAGTACTCTAAAAAAGGAAATTGCTGGGGATTTAGCTCAGTGGTTAAAGTGCTTGCCTTGCAAGCACAAGGACCCGAGTTCAATCCCCAGCACCAAAATAAATAAATAAATAAATAAATAAATAAATAAAATAAAAAAGGAAATTGAAAGGGATATCAGAAAATGAAAAGATATACCATGTTTTTGGGTAGGCAGAACCAACATAGTGAAAATAGCCATACTTCCTAAATTACTATACAGATTTAATGCAATTCCAACCAAAATACCAATAACATACCTCACAGAATTAGAAAAAACACCACAACAAAGAAGCAAAGAACATGATAAGAAGAAATATTGGGTCATAGAGTAGGATAAAGTGATCAGAAAAGAGTACTAATGAAAACCTAGTCTCCAGAGATTCCACCTACTATTTACAGTTCCCAAGAACCAGGTACTTTTCCCCCAGTCTTCAAACACAAGAACACTGAATTTTAAAGAAAATTCAGTTTGAATATTTTAAAGAGTGCTTTCAACTCCGTGAATTCAACAGTTTGGGTAACTTGGATCCATTTTGCTGAATAATTTAAATACTTGCTATTTGTTTATGTTGCCAGTTTTTCATTGACCTGACTGCTAATGGCTTTTAGATATGGGCTGAGAGAAAAGTACATTTTAAATATAATATGGTTCCTTAACTGCATATAAGTCTTATTTTTAGTAAGCCCCAGTGATTTTTTTCTTGTTAGGCCCCATTCAGACAGAAGAAACTGCTACTGGCCAAGTATTTAGGAGACCCTGTTAATACAAAGAACGTAATAATGAACTGTGCACACTGGGCCAGGCCAACATTGTGAGATTATGTCTTGCCATGAAAAGTGTGAGCACACTATCTGGAGCAAACAGATAAAGTTCTCTTCAAAGTTTAATTTTTGATCTGAAACCTACTAAACCAGGCTGATATAAATTTTTTACCTTATAAACCTGGTCTGTAATTTCTCATTAAACACAAACTCTGTGATTTAGGGGCTTCATCCTTTTTCCCTTCTAAAATTTCCATCATTATTACCAAAATGGGTTTAGAAAATATGTTCCTCTACATCACCTTTGTTGTTTTAAAATGAACATATTTATGATTTTTAGGAAAATGGAAAATAGTTTGCACTTGATGAAATCTGAAGATCATACCAAGTAACTAACTTAACTGCGGACAAAAATACTTGATGAAAAAAACCTGAATTCATTAAGACAGTTGTTATTTAAAATAAAAACACTTCAGATTTGAAATAATAATTGTTCTTTAAAAATCGTAACAGAAAAAGCTAATGGTGTCAACTACCACAAGACTTCAAACACTGTTTCATAAAAGCTTGCTCTCAGCCTTGATCTGAGCCAGAGAAAAATACAGTAATCGTTTATGAGATGGAAAATAGGCAAAAAATTGAATGTGTTTAAACATTCAAATTATTTGGAATTAGTAGAGATTTATTTGCAAAAATGCATTTCCTTAATACAGACAAAAATATAAATATAAATTTTATGAAACTTCAAATGTGAAACAATCTTGAAAACCAGACTGTTGATATTTTCCATCAAAGTGACAAGAAAACTGTTTTATCTACAACATTATGCTAATAACCTGATTCTTTCGTTTCCTAAGATAAACACAGACAGTGTAGAGACTCTTGTCTACTGAATACCATCAGGATGGCTGGCCACTTACATAAAAGATATCAGGACTTTGAGGGAAACGTGCTATCCCGTGTATGTATGCCATGAAGACAAACAAATGAATTAAAAGTGTCTTCTTTTAAAAGCACAGAATCTTTAAAAATATGAGATATGTCAAGATACAGATAGATGAAAATAGATAATTGATAGATAGATAGACAGATAGATAGATAGATAGATAGATAGATAGATCGATCTCCTAAGCAAAGTGCCCTAGAGGTCTAAAAATTAGTATAAAAGACTCATAGCATGCCCATTTCTCTGTCGACTTATTGGGCCATGAAGCTGTAACCCTCCTGCCTGGTTGGTAGGCTGATCTCACTGAGCAATAAGATCCACATCTTTGCTTTATTATCAGCTTGGCCTATGTCTGGGAAATATGACTCTATAACACATTATCTATTTTTTAAAAGCATAAAATCATTTAGTTTAGACATAGTGTAATTTAGGGATTATGAACTTTAACTTCGCTATTTTCTCAGTGAGGAACCAAGATATCAGCTTGTTGGTTGCTGTCACAGTTATTCCTGTAGTTAATAGAAGAAATCTGAATTTGAGCATTTAATTTTATCTTTTTTTCCTTGTTTATTGTTATTTTTTCTTCCAGTCATATGGATTTAAAGCCCAGAACAGCATCTGATGAGCAGGACAGCCCCACCCGAGTCCTATTGGAACGTCTCATAACTCCTCATTAACATTCCCAAGAATAAGTAGGACTTTCAACCAGAATATTAGACTTTTCTAAGGCATAATGCCAAAATCAAAAAAGAGTTAACATTAATTACAATATACATGAAAGCGAATTGATAAAGGGAAAACCTTCAGTCATCATTTATGTCATATCTCATATACTGGGGAGGGGGGAGACAATTATTTATATATTCTCATACCATTATTTTCCTAATTATGAAGTTTATGATTTAATCAGTTAGAAAAATGACTAGCAAGCTTCTTTTGTTTTCAGGTATAGAATGGAAGACAAATTCTTCTTCCTTCACTTTTCGTCTCTTCCATAGCTTAGCCCCTCGTTTGCCTGTATCTATGAAGACATTGACGATTGTATAAAAATGATTGAACAGAAAGTAAGGCAATGACCAGCTCATGACCAGTGTATTCAAAGAGGAATAAATTCCACAGGTAAATCACTAGAAAATAAGAGTCTTACTACTATTATTTGGAGTATAATAACATTGGATATTCCAAATGAACTGAGATTATAAATAAATGTTAATGTATGGGAGCTGAGTTGCCCCAGGTAAAACCCACCCCAAAGTGGGAACTGAGCCAGGAACTGTGCATGCCAACCTGACATCTAGTTGTAGACATGGTATCAAATAAGTGAACAGATGGTGGATCAATCCAATTACAAATTTTAATGCTTTTCCACTTTTGCTTTGTTTAAAGTGGAGCAGAGCGGAAAAGACAATGTGATATTTATAAATAAATTTTGTAAAATAAGAGATAGGAAGCAATATCCAGAATACTTATAAAAGTCATACTTTTGGAAATGATTGTCTACACAATCCAGTAGGAAATGTTAAAATATTGATCCTTTGTAGATACAAAACTATAGAGTTTTGACTTACTGGTGTCGGACTGAAAAGGGATGTGTAAGATATAAGGAAGAATAAAATAGAAACTAAGAAAATTGATTTTCACTCTAGAAGATATGAACGTAAGTGATTCTTTAGAAAATCGAATCTGTATTATGAACCATAAATTTTATTTCTCCTGGATTTGAAAAAAAAATGAAACCATATTTTGAAACCATGGTATTATACTACAAATGCCATCTTAGTAAATGCAAAATAATTGTTAATCAATATTTCTGAGAACACTATACTAAAACTAAAATTAATATCTAAGTTTAGACTCAAAGCAATTCTAACCATATGGAAAATAAATCCAATTACCAGAAAGAAAAGCAGAATGTTAACGTACAAGGGTCTTAACTTTTGAGTGAATAATCAATATCATTACCAAATTAAAGTATAATAAGGACCAAGAGCCAAATTTATGGAATTTAGATAAAACTCTATTGAGAGGAAAATTCATAGACTTGAGAGAATTTCATTATTAAATAACTTGAAATACTAGATGAAGAATATTAAATTAACATAGGATGAAATAGAGGAAATAAAAATGGCAAAATTCTCTTCACAATATCTAATATTACTTATATTCTAATGTCTGTGTAAAAGTTTCTAAAAAGCACATGTGGTGATGTTGTAATGTCAGAAATACCAATTTACCGAAACTAGCCTTATAAACTGTAAAAAGTTTCTTACTTTCCAGATGAGAATCAATCATGGTATTATAGTTTGAGTATCTAGTCTGTCTCTAGCAAGGGTTATATCTGCCATACTGACTTCTTATCATTTTTAACATTAATAGAATCCTTAATTTATACTTCAATTGCATGATCATGAGCTTTTCTAAAAATATACAAGTGGTTTTCTCCTGGGAGAACCATTTTTTTACTAAAATATTTTCACCAACCAAGAATGTGCTATCACTCCCAGGGTGCATCAAATCAAGAATAATCAAGAATAAGTTTCAAGAATTATTTATCT
>PVJO010022501.1:0-27929 GCA_004026905.1 Hystrix cristata | reverse complement strand
AAATAAAGATTAAAAAAATTGGAAAAATAAGAATCTCAGATGTGTAATTCTGGCAGTGGAAAAAATAGAACTCCAGATGGATTTAGTGGAGCTAAGACAGAAGGGGACATACGTACTTATCCTTAGGAAAAACCCAGCTTGGTGACAAGGTTCCAGTGTCCCACATGTAGCCTGGTGGCTCTAGGGCTTGGCAGAGGGGCTCGAGTTAGCTTTCACTTTTTGTAATCTAGAGAGAGGCAACTGCGAACAAATATTTTATGTGTATCTATAAGAGCCCTAGAAGTAATAGAGGAGATGGTGGACAGGAAAAGTGGGACTTGTTGTTTTGGGGAGGATGGCTGGTCGAAGAGTGATCTATAAAAATACCTGAACTTGACTAACATAACCTAGGATTCTTCTCTTATTACAGAAAAACAGATTTTTCAGATGATATTTTGGTTAAATTCCTAAAATGGAAAAATACGTAATAAATTTTATAAAAAAGGCATTAGATCTAACTCCACAAAGCATTCTACAAGCAAGCAAACCCTAATTTGGGATCTTGCAGTCACCCACGAGTAGCCATTATACAGTGTAGGCTAGATATTCAAAGAGACGTTTGTGGAATAGGAGAGTTTTCTGGAGAAGGCATTGTAGTCCTAACGAGTGCTCTGTGGCTTTTCACCCCTCCTCTCATTTAACATGTTTGTTTTGTACCTGTACATGGTGTTTCTTGGTTCTCCCCCCTCTACCCTCCTCTCCCTTCTGTTCCCTCCATCCCTATTTACAGCAGGTTTATTTACAATTCTCCATGATTTCCCTTTCCCCTTTCTTTCCATTTTTTCCCTTCCTGCTTTTCCCCCTTCCCTCTTTCTGGTACTCCTCTCCTCTGTATATTATCTTCCTTTTATATAATATCCATTACACTACTTTGTCCTTATTTACAGTTATGGTTTCTCATATCAGAGAAACAATTCGATGTGTGCTCATGAGTGTCTGATTTATTTTGCTTAGTAGTATATTCTCAAGGAACATCCATTTACATATAAATGACTCTAGTTTATCCTTCTTTATGGCTGTGTAGTACTCCATTGTGTAGAAAAGCCACATCTTCTATAGCCATTCATTGGTCGTTGGGCATTTGGGTTGTTTCCAAGACCTAGCTATTACAAACTGCGCTGCTATAAACATGGTTGTGCATATATCTCTGTGGTATGACAATTTTAACTCTTCTGGAAAGATCCCCAGTAGGGGAATAGCTGGATCAAATGGAACCTCTAGTTCTAGTTGTTTGAGGAATCTCCATATTGATTTCCACAGTGGCTGGACCAGTCTGCATTCCCACCAACAGTGGAGGAGGGTTTGTTTCTACCCACAGCCCCTTCAGCATTTGTTGATGGTTGATTTTTTCATAGATGCGATTCTTTCTGGAGTGAGATGGTATCTATTCTCCACTAAATTTACTGGAGAATAGAATAGGAAGAACCCTTGAAGACATAGGGGTAGGGAAAAAATTTATGGACAGAACCCAGACCACACAGGAAACAATACAAAGAATCAGTGCTTGGGACCACATGCTATTAAAAAGCTTTTGCACAGCAAAAGAAATCACCAATAGAGCAGGACGAAAAACCATGGAAGGGGAAAAAATTTTTTACTAGCTATCCATCAGACAAAGGTCTAACATCTAGAATATGTAAAGAACTCGAAAAAATTAAACCTCCCAAATTTAAAGACCCAATCCAAAAATGGGCAACTGAAATGAATAAACATTTCTCAAATGAAGAAATAAAAATGGCAAATAAATATATGAAAAAGTGTTCAACATCACTAGTTGTTATGGTTTGTGTCTAGATGTCCCCCCAAAGCCTCATGTGGTGGATCTAGAGTGTGCGGTTACTAAATTAATCCACTGATCAGTTTGGCATGGTTCTGCTGGGATCAAGGATGTGAAACTAAAATTAAGGGTGGGAGTGCTACCCACCCTAAGGGCAGGTAGCCTAGATAAAAGATACAGGAAGAAGCTAACTAGCTGCTTGTTTGCATTGCTTATTTGCATACATTCCTTGCATTTCCTCACTTTACTTTGCTGCCAGTGGGCTGCCCGTCTGCCATGCCCGTCCGCCCTGCCTCTGCCATGCCGGTCCGCCCTGCCTCTGCCATGCCGCCCTGCCTCGGACCCAGCAGACTATAGACTGAAACCTCTGCAGACTGTGAGCTAATAAACCTTTCTTCCCCTAACTTTGGGTGTCGAGTATTCTGTCCCAACGAGAGAAAAGTAACTAAAACACTAGTCATTCACGAGATGCAAATCAAAACATGGGTCACTTTTAAAATAGTCCTCTCAGCCCCAGCAAAATGACAACCCACTCTGGCGCCATCTGGTGGCAACAGAGTGCTTACAAGGTTTGGCAGCAGGCTAAAGGCAGAAGTCAACTAAGTGTGCAGCAGGCAAGCTGCCATGCCAGGTGCATCACATGATCATTTAATTTCGATCCTTGCAACATGCCAGTGAGGACCCCATCGTCGCATCTGTTTCATAGATAGGGAAATTACTGTTCAAAGGGCATCAGTAATAAGTGACTCGCCCAACCACAGAGAGCTGATGACAGGACCAGCCAGGAACAGAGGTAGGTCTCCCTAATGCTGTGGATTTCCTTCTTTCTATAGTGCCATTGTTTCCCCTGACTCTGGAGGTTTTCAATTTTAAAAGTAGGCTAGAATAAAGAACAAGATGCTGAGTTGATTTTGAGATAGCAACAGGTGAGTGAAGTACAAGAGGAAAGCTGCAAGCCTGTCTGAACTCCTGTCATGTCCTAAATCCCAGCTGGGTGCTTCCTGTTCATCTCGTCATCTCCAGGCAAAGGGGAGGAGCAGAGAAGGGGAATACTCTGGAAGGGACAGAGCATGGAGGAGGCTTGGGCAGCACAGCTACGTCTGCCTAAATTCAGGGAGAACTTTGCTGGCCAGCAATGAAGGAGCTAGGCAAAGGAAATGTACTAGGGTCACAAACTGATCTCCTCAAATACCTGGGGAGCAGCAGATGCATGGGTAGTGGACATGGGGTAACTAAACACTGGGTGCCTTAGTCCATCTTCTGTTGCTAAAAACACCAGACTGAGTAAATTGTAAGAAGAGGGTTATGGGCTCACTGCTCTGTGCAGGGTTGAAGGCTTACCTGCGTGTGGTCTCTATCTTAGAAGGGTCGGGCAGGGCTGGGAGGGCCAGGGACTGGAACCTCTTCCAGTGCATGATTCCAGGAATGATGTCCTGTAATGAAAATTGGCACAGGGTTATGATGTGGAAAGGAACTGCCTGGTAGGGTAAAGTCTAGGAAGGACTTTATTTCATTCAGATGAGTGTTTTTAAGTTGCAAAGATTAGTTCCAAAATTTATCATTTCATTAAGATTAATTTTCTGAAGGAAAAAGGCAATTGCTCCAGCAAGGGCACTAAACAATGTAACACTGAATGAGAGTGGATGTGACCCTGCGATCTGTTTTGATGACTGTGAATGAGGTGCTAACATCATGTTTGAAGAGGATGGGGAGCTTGTCGAATGGCATGCCACACAGGACAGGGTGTGCACATGCATTGGTGACATGATGGAGAGTGCCCTTGGGAGGCCATGAGCTCAGCTGAGTGCAAGGTGTGTGACAGGGATGGAAGAGACCAGCAGGCCACCTAGGGCCTCATGGGTGAAGCTGATGAGCTTGGAGCTGCTCCTGCTGGCAGCAGGGCTCCACTGAGGACTGCTAAGCAGGACCCAGCATGATCAGACTTGTGTCAAAGGAAGATTTCCATGGAGGCCTGATTGGTGCAGTAGTGAGCCATGGGGGAGACCAGAGGGAGACGGGCAGGCTGTGTAAAAGGCAGGCTGGTTAGATACAGGGAGTGAACTAGAGAGAACGACAAAGATCATGTGAGTCACATGCAGTGTCAAATTCTACGTACAGTGCCACCCACAGAATAAAAAGGCAAGTGGGTGACACAGGAAGAGGAGGCAGTTTGGGGCATGGCTGGCAGAAGCTGGGCAGAGATGATGATCTGAATTGGGGATTGACTGAGTTGGAGGGGCTTGAAGGGGACTCTCAAGAGGAGTTCTTGGATATTCAGGTCAGGCTGGTCACCTGGGGAGAAAAGGAATTCTTTGGAGCCAGTTCTTTACTGCTCAGTGTCACATCACCCCTTTGTCCATTCTGATGTTTCTACACTTACTGGGACCAGAGTAAAAGGTCAGGCCATGGGGTTCTGCTCACCATGTGACCATTTTTGCATGGTGAAATATGAGTGAAAGAGCATTAGGTGTCGCCTGGAAGGGGGAAACAGTGAGGTCGCTGCAACAACGGCAACGTGGAGTCCGACAGGTGGGTTCTGACAGGACAGGCATGGTCCTGAGTGAGTCTCCACCCGGACCCTGGAGGGCTGCTGGTAGGTGGGCCGCTATTTGCAGCTCTGGCTACAAGCCATTTCTTTTCAGTTCCAGCTGTGGCTCTCTGTCCTTGTCCCTGGCCTCTCCCTGCAGCCCAAGGCCAGGAAGCCGGGTGGTGGCATTACCGTGTGATGGAGAAACTGCTTCTGGGTGAGGGGAATGCTGGACCCACAGTGCATCTGGTGGGTGAACTTGTACTTGGGGTGAGTGCACAGATGGTAATCTATCAGCGTTTCCGCGTAGGTCAGAGGGTGCTTCACGGCAAATAGGCCAGGGTTGGGATTCTGCAGAAGAGAGGAGAGAAAGAATTTTCTGTTTACTGGTTTCCAAGCCAGACCCAGGACAGGCGTCAACTAACATCCTCTGTGGCTCCCACTAGCACTAACACTCTAGAAAAGAGGAGCTGGAGAGCAGAGGTGCCCAGAAGGTGGCTGCATTTTAAATTGTCACAGTCATTTATAAATGCGGCTTTACTGGTTTAAGACCTTCATTGCATCCCATGTGAATTTACTAACCTCAGATGGAAAAGAGTATCACTGAAAACTACAGCTTAAAGTATTTGTTCCTAATTATGATGGATTAGGGGAAATTATTAAATAAGCAAACTGATTTTCAAAAGCAAGTAAGTTTCTGGCTCTGAGAAGAAAAATAGCCTCTTAGAAACTGCTGTAAAGAGAAGAGAGAAGAGAGTGACATTTGCTATACCCGGAAATGCCAACATTTAACATTGTTTAGGTAATGTTTTTAATGCAGGAAGGCTCCACTGGGATGTAGTGTCTGGTTTTAAGTGAGATTTTCTTTCTTTCTTTCTTTTTAAACTAATTCTCCAGCGGAACTAATGGAGTCATAGAGCAATTATATCACAATACTAAAATCTAGAGCCTCCTAATGTTCTTTCCAGAGCCCGTGCAACAAATACCCTCCTCTTGTCCAAACAGCATAGCTTTCCCTCAGCAGTTATCCCAAATGTTTAAGAACCACCAGGCTGAGATTCTGTTCATTTTCTTTGTATGATTTTTTCTGACAATTAAAAAATACATAATTCCACTTGATTTATGGAGACTTGATCTCACTGCCAAGAAACAAAGACCCCTTCCCTTGACTTTCCTTTAAAAGACATGGAGCTAGATTGGGAGGCATTCCAGCCTCTAGATGCACATCTGGCAGGGTCCAGATGTGGTGTGCAGGTGAGTGAAGAATGCTGGAAAGACCATGGGCTATGGGGGCAAAGAAGCTGGGCTGTAGTGTGGGCCAGGATGAGGGCCTTGGGGAAGATGCAGAGAGGCTCCCTGCTGAAGCCACAGATGTCAAGGAGGGGTGGGCAGGGAGCCACTGAGGGTGCCTGCAAAGACCAGAGTGCCACAGAAGCAAGTGTGCACCTTAGTGAGTCCCTGCAGTTGAGGCAAGAGTTGGGGTGCATGTAAGAGGAAGTGATGTGATGAGAATGTGGCTGAGTCCACTCTACTGGGGGAAAGATGGGGCAAAGGTACACGATACCAGGGAAGAAGAAAGTGCCTATGTGCCCTCAGGAATGTCTCCCAGTGTGGCTGACTGAGGGCAGAAGGTGCTATGTGGTCAGCTCTCTTGGTCTGCCTTGGCCCATGCGTGATGGAAGCAGTGTTTTTGCAAATGCCAACAACACTGTCCCCACCAGTTGTCTTACTTCAGATTCCCCTGAAGTGGTGGCCATCACTTCCAGAGTAGAGGGGTCTGAGCAATCAGCCCAGGATAATTCAGTTTTCATTTTTCTCAAATGCATGCCTGTGGTAGTGTCTCACCAGGCTGCAAGGATTTGCCATGAACAGCCATGGGCTGCCTGGCCCAGTCCCATGTCTCAGAAGCTATTTCTTTCCTTTATTTCTAGATTTTGTGCCTCTGATGGTTACTACACTAATTCTAAACAGGCTTATTCTTCTACTTCTTGATTATCAATATCACACAGTAGCTACTGAAGCATTACTATGTAAGGCAAGGATTTGGCTCAAGTACATCTAGGAATGAACTTCTTCCTTCAAATTTTGAAAATTACACTGTCCTTCTTAGTAACTTACCTTTTTACTTGAAATGATGCACTTATACTCCTATTTCTTGTTTCACTGTTATTTCGAGACAGAGTCTCCTTATGTTGCCCAGGCTAGGCTTGAATTTCTGGGGTCTAATGATCGTTTTGCCTCAGCCTCCCAAGAAGTTGAGACTACAGGTATGTGCCATACCTGGCACATCATCTTAAATCGAGCATTTCAACTTCTTTTTGGGTGAAATGAAAACATTATCATTCCTGTGCTTTCCTGTACCTCTTCTTCTCTCTTCCACAATTCTACTTTTATATTATTAACATTTACATTCTAGAATCACAACCAAGACCTTTACACTTTGTTCACAGGTTGTCCCAAAAAGTTGAAAACAAATGAACAGCGTTTGTTTTGTTGTAAATGTGTAAGTATGTTTCTCTGCAAGGTCAGGTAGAGGCTTGGATTATAGCTTTTTGTGTATCACGCTGTGAGTATACCTCAGAGGTAAAGTACTTTCCTAGCTGAGCATACACAAGCCATGGGCTTCAGCCCCAGCATGGTAAAAACCAAGCCAAACCAAATGTAAACTCAATACGATGGCTCATGGGTCACTGTTGGATAGAGTTCCAGTATCAAGGCTAAATGGATTCTATTTTTAAATTTTCCATCAACTCCTAAAAGCATATAAAATTTTAGTTGTTAATTTTGTTTCCTATTTGGAACACCTGTGGACATTCACTGATTTTTTTCCTCCCCCTCCTGGAGTTTATAGTTCCCTTCCCTCTCCTCTCTTCTCCCCTCCCCCATCCCCTTCTCTTCCCTCCCCTTCCTGCCCCTTCACTTCCCCTCCCTTCCTCCCCTATTCCCCTCCTTCCTTCCTTCCTTCCTTCCTTCCTTCCTTCCTTCCACTGGGGATTGAACCCTTCCTTCTCTTGGGGATTGAATTTAGGGCTCAATGCATGCTAAGCAAGTACTGTACCACTGGGCTACATCCTTAGGCTTTTTAAAATGTTTTTAGGGGCTGGGAATTTAGCTCAGTGGTTAGAGTGTTTGCCTAGGAAGCACAAGGCTCTGAGTTCGAACCCTGGCACGCACACACAAAAAATGTTTAAAATATCGACACAGGGTTTTGCTAGTTGCCCAGGTTGTCCTTGAACTTGCTGTTCTAGTGTCTTTCAGGCTCTGGAGTAGCTAAGACCACAGGCCTACATCACTACACCTGGCTATAATTGCCTTTTACTTGAATGTTATGTCTTTTTAGAATCCTTGAGTGTGTCTATTCTCTCAGCCGCACTGTTGGTGTGTGGAGTCCCACCTTCCCAGACACCGCTCCTCCAGGGCCCTTTACCTTCCCTCTTTCAGGCTTCATGCACAGATGTCACCCCAGGGCTTCGCTATAATGCTTTACTGGTTGTCACTAGTATTTCTTTCCTTTCTTTTTGTCTCTTTTCTTAGGGTATCCTAATAGTTTCTTTCATTGCTGTATTGATGCAGAATTGTTGTACAACAAACTGCACATATTTGACGTATACGACTTGATATGTTTTGATTAAAGTTATACCTGAAAAACCATACAAATACTACAATAAACACCACTCCTAAGGTTATCTCATGCCCTTTGTCATTCTTCCACTCCCACTTCCTGTTTCCTTCTTTTTCAAGGGGGATTGCCTTTCACTGTTTTCTTTTTTGGTGCTGGGGATGGAACTTGGCCTTGTGCTTGCAAGGCAAGCACTCTAACCACTGAGTTAAATTGCCAACCCCTCACTGCGTTTTTTTTAAAACACATTTTCCTCACCCATTCATCTGATGATAGATATTTATGTTGTTTTGATACTTTGGTTGTGAATGAACAATGAACACAGGAGTGTTGATACCTCTTTGACATTATTTCAATCCTTTTGAATAAATATCCAGAAATGGGTTGCTGGATCACATGGCAGCTCTGTGTTTATTTGAGAGGCCTCCATCCTGCTCTTGGTAGTGTCTGCACCAATTTTGCCTTTCTGCCAAGAGTGTGTAATGCTCCAATTCCACATCTCCAAGGCTTACTGTCTTTTTTTTTTTTATGATAATCTTTTTGACAAGTGTGAGATGATATTTGTGGTTTTATTTTCCTGTGGATTAGTGACCTGAAACATTTTTTCATATATCTGTTGGCCATTTGTAAGTCTTCATTTACTAGGTTTTTAAAAAGTATTGAGGTAGGAGAGTAGGGTGTAGCAAAAATTGGCTGCAAAAGTAGGTGTGACCTGTTAATTATAAACTTCTTGGGAGAATGGCCTAGACCTGACATCAGCTTGAGGCACAAGATCCCAGCACTGCCTCTCAGGGCCTGGATATAGAAATTCTCCTGGGTTTCCTTGAGGTTTAGACACTATAAAGTAAAGGAAGCCATGAGGAGCTGGTGCTAACATATCTTTTCATGATAGCCTGTACCACATCGCTCAGACATGGTACAGATTTTTAATTTTCTTTTATTTTTTTCTTTGTTTGGTCCAAACTCATTCTACAAAGCCAGTTTCTCCCAATTTCATTTTGCCTTTTAACTGTCATCACTTTTGGCTCATTTTGTTCAATTCTTCGTTTAAGGTGAGAAGAACCTAGAATCTAACTCCAGTAGAAGAGGCAAGCAATCCAGAACCTGGTAACGCTAATTTGGAATACAACCACCCTACAACACTATTGCATAGCAAAAGTTCTTTATATATTTTGGAAATTAACTATTTATCAGATATATAGTTTGCAATTATTTTCTCCCATTTCATAGGTCACCTTTTTATTCCATTGATTATTTCCTTTTTAATTTTCAGAGGTATTTGTATACAAATCATTCATCAGATATGTGATTTCCAAATATTTTTCTCAAAGTTTTTGATTTTTTTTTTTTTTGAGACAGGGTCTCTCTATGTAGCCCAGGATGGCCTTGAACTTGTGGTGATAGTCCTGCCTCAGCCCGCTGAGTGCTGGAATTTCATGCATGTGCCACCATGCCTGGCTCTATTTTCATTTCCTTAACAGTCTTTCAGGAAGCAGAAATTCTTAATTTTGACAAAATCCAATTAGTTCATTTTTTTAAATTTATGGATTGTTGTTTCAATGCTGTATTTAATCCAAGGTCAAAAGATTTTCTTCTATTTTCTAGAAGTTTTATAATTTTAGGTTCTCTATTTAAGCCTATGATCTATTTTGTGTTAATTTTTATAAATGATGTGAGGTATAGATTCACATTTTTTATATTTATGGTAAGTAGCTATCCAGATGTTTCACTACTATTTGTTGAAAAGATTCTTTTCAAAGTAATTCTGGATATATTTGAATTTCCACATACATTTTAGAATAAGCCTGTTGATTTCTAAAAAAAAAAAAAATAGTCTGCTAGGATTTTGTTGCTTGGGATTGTGCTGAATTTTTAGATTAATTTGGGGAGAATTGATATTTTCATAATATCAAATCTCCCAATCTAACAATGCGACACAGTCTCCATTTATTTATATCTTCTTCAATTTCTACCAGCAATGTTTCATAATTTTGAATGTATTTGTCTTATATATTTTTGACAAATTTATCCTGAACTGTTTTATACTTTTTGATACTATTTTTTCAGCAATGTGGCTTTTAAAATTTCAGTTTTACATTGTTTGTAAATAAAATATGGAAGTAAAATTGCTATTTTGTATGGTGATCTTCTATCACACAATCTTGCTAAATTTACTCATTAGTTTTAGTAGATGTTTTTGTAGAGTACGTTGTATTTTCTACATAGTCAATAATTTTGTTTGTTAATGGAGACCATTTGACATCTTCTTTCCAAGTCTGGATCTTTTTTTTTCTTGCCTTGTTGCATTGGTTGTAACTGCAATAATGAATAGAATCAGGGCAAGCAGATATCTTTGTCTTGTTCCCAATATTAGGAGGAAGACATTCAATCCTTTATCATTCAATTTGAAGTTACGCTATATTTTAAAATTGATATCCTTTATCATGTTGATAAAATTCTCTTCTTTCCCTTATTAGATGACAGTGTTTATCTGGAATGGATGTTATATAATTTTTCTCTATTTACTGAGACAATCAGATTGTTTTTCCATTTTGGTATGTTCATATGTGAGTGACATTGAGTTTTGAATGTTAAATTCATCTTTTTTCTTGGCAAAGGCCTCCATTTGTTTATGATACATTATCCTTTTTATACTGTGACAGATTTTTATTTCTTACAATTTTTGATGGTATGTTATTGATGAATATTGGTGTGTCCTTTTCTCCTTCTGTAATGTTTTTGACTGGCTTTGGTACCAGAGTCATAATGGCTTTTAGAATGAGTTGAGTAGTACGCTCTCTGCCTCCACTTTCTGGAAGAGTTTGTGTGGACTTGGTATCCTTTAGAAACCATCTGGCAGAATTCACTGAAAGGTATCTCGTCCTGGACTTTTCTTTGTTTGGAGCATTTAGATAAATTTTCACATTTTAACTTAAATTGTTGAATTTACCAGCATAAAGTTTTTCATCATATTATTTTTTTAGAATCTGTAGTGATGTCATATTTCTCATTCATGATATTGGTAATTTGTGCTTTTTATCTTTTTTCCTGATCAATTAGTTTAGAGGCATAGTCTATTTTATTTATCTTTGTGATTAACCAGTTTTTCTCTATTTTTGTTTTGTTTTCTCTGTTTAACAGTTTTTCAATCTGATGCTTATTCTTTCTTTTCTGCTTATTTTGGGTTTACTCTACTCTTTTTGTTGTTCTAATTTCTTAAAGGGGAAGCTTAGGACATTCATTTGAGACTTTTCTTCTTTTCTAATGTAGGTATATAGCGTGATACGTTTTCACAAAATTTTTATTTGTTCTCATTTTCATTCAGTTAAATACACTTTCTAATTTCTCTTGATTTCTTCCTCGGCCTATATGTATAAGTCATATAGAAGTAGAAAAGATCATATTTTGATAAAAATAGATGTTGGAATTGTTGAGAGACAGAAACACTAGTATTTTCCAAACAATTAAGTAATGACAAGCAATTGTGAAGATGGGAAATAGTTTAACACTTGATATCAAAAAGAGAAAGAAATTTCCAATTAATGTTCTGGTTTCCTGTAGTGGCAGTGAACCTGTTTGTTATCATCGAAGCTCTAAAATGTTCACCATCACTGTTACAGGAACAGTGATGCTGAAATAAAGGAACACAGAATACAAGACTTCTGCCAGATGTTACTTACAAAAATATAAAGTGGGTCATAGTCTGGGGACACGACTAAGCTCTCAGGTGGTTTCATACTCAAGATTGAGGACTTTCCAGGCAGTGGAGACGTCGAGTCCTGCTTTGGCAGTGCTATGATGGTGGTGACTTCGTCCTGTTAAGGAACAAGAGCAGCTTGTTAATCTTGACACCAGGACCAGAGGGGAAAGGTGAGCGCTATTCTTGAAGGTAGGGATGTCGTACCTCAGCTCCTTGCTTTAGGGGCCGTGCAAGCTTTTGAGGCTTATAACTTGTTGAAGACTTGTGGACAGAGAATGGCTGGTATCCCTTAATTTTGTACAGCTGAGGAACCTGGAGGTAAGAGAAGACAACTGACTGAAAGTTTGGAAAAACCCATTACCATTTGGTGTGGTCTACTTCTCAACCACAGCTGTAGCCTCAGATTGTGGCAACTGTTAGCTTGGGTTGCTGGACCGGACAGCACTAGACAGACATTAGGGCCAGTCCTGAGCTCTGTTCTGGGTCTCAGCACACATCAGTGTTCATAACTGCTTTCTCATGCCATATGGCTTATGTGGCAACGCACTAGAATACTTTTATTTTCAAGAATAGAAGTGATCATGTACCTCAAGAAATGCTGACTACTTTGTGCTCACTTCAACTTGTGCTTTGTCTTGAATTTCCTAATAGATGGAGTCAAAGTATTTCATGTAGCATAGTATATGGTATGCCCACAGAGTAAAGATCCTGGTTTCCAGGCCACGTTAGGGAAAAAACATCTGGGGTACTGCCAACATGCCATATAACAACAACAGAAATACACCATACGCCACTCCATATAATCCATAATAGGGCGAAGCCAATTAATGAAATTTAAATTCATTTCATAAGAAACCCCCCAAATTAATGCTATATGACAAGTCTGACCTGCAAATTGAAGAAGGAATAACTCTGCTTGATTTGGACATCCAAAGGCTTTATTGGGACTAGTCCGAGGCCATCAGGAGCCTAAAATGCGAAAATTAGAAAAAAGTGGACAGATAATCAACTCTGGGCAAAAGCAGCTACACTTCTATCACATTTTGAAATATGAAGTGAACAGTTCTACCCTCAGAGCAGTCCTCCTCCTCATGACTGCAAGTTGCTACTGGATCTGTGGGACACAGGCACCCTGGCCATCCCCGTGAGTGTACGCGGATCTTCTTTTTACTGTGTGCTGTCACAGGCTGCAGTGTGTCACCCAGAACTCCTTTCAGGCTTGAAGGACACAGTCCCCCAGCTGTTTAGAGTCCAGCCCTTTTTGGGAGCTACCTTACCCAAGGCCATATACCCCTCCCCACCAGATGCCTCCAGTGACAGGTCAAAGCTGAGGTGCCAAGGCCAGGTCCTCCCACACTGTGCTGGCCTCAGAGCCTCTCACAGGCTCAGCTGAAGGGGGCTCTGCTAAGACAGATCACAGTCCTGTTTCTTTCTGCACTCCTGTCCCTGTGCTGCTTCCATGGTGCTGCTGGGAGCCCTGCCTGCATGCTCATCTGCCTCTGACACCGAGAACCTCGAACAGGGCCTGGCTCATGATGGGCACTCAGTAAATACCACACTTCTCCTAGTCTAGGACACTGCCATTCAATTAACAGTATGCTATGTTAAGAGGCATTATTTGGGGGCTGGGGATTTAGCTCAGTGGTTAGAGTGCTTGCCCAGCAAGCACAAGGCCCTGAGTTCAACCCCTGGCACCAAAAAAAGGAGCTATTATTTGTAAGGACATTTCCCAATTCCACAGATGCTGAATGTAAAGCAAAGTGCATCCTGGAATGGACAAAATACAGTATTTATGGAATAAATTAATATATTTTTATAGACAGAAATGCTATTCCATTTTTATCAATAGACAGACATCCAATCCACTTTTCATCCACCCCAGGACAGCAGAGAAGTCTGAGCGCGCTATCTAAAAACCAAATGAAATGCGTGAGTTTTCACCTATTCAGACATAATGAGATGGGCTCCACGGCACAGTGATGACCTCTCTTCACCACCTTAATTATGGGCTGTCAGATATTTATTACTGCATGAAGATCACAGATTCACTATTTCCTAGGAACCAAATATTTTAATCTTTTAAGTCGTTTAATTACCAAAAACAGAAAACACATGGAACTTCTAACTTAGTCCTGGATTTTCTGAGTAGATGAACCAATAATGCTTCACAAGTATTTTGGAATATGAATGGCAAGTTTATTCTTTTCAATCAAAAAGTTATTTTGCATATGCACTTGCAATGATGATTTAAGCATACTTTTTAGTATTAACTTTATAAACTTGAGAAACATTTTATGATGGTTTTGTGACTTTGTGTCTCAATTTCCTCATTTGTAAAATGATAAACTTACCACATAGGTTTACTGAAAATTAAAAGGTTAACTATTATTTTTGTTATCATGAATTTTATTATAATGAATAATTGTGACTATAAGTCTGAGAGAGAGAGAGAGAGAGAGAGAGAGAGAGAGAGAGAGAGAGAGAGACCCGGAGTGACCGTGATGGGCCAGCCTGTCAGATTCTGGGACAACATCCCTTTCTCACTAAGCTGGCCCAGACCCTTCAGCTACCCTTCTCTTGGCCTCCCTTCTGGGAGGCAGCAGAAGGCTCAGGGGAGCAGGTCCTGCTTCCCTAGTCTGGGTGGGTCCTCTCGCTTCCTCTCTGCCTGTCTGCTCTCAGGTCCTGGCCCAGACTGGCGAGGACCCAGGCCAGTTGCCAGGAAGCTGTGCACAGGTTTAGGGGTGCTACAGGTGTTAGGCAATAGATGACCCCTGGTTTTCCATGGTTCCACGGATCACATTCCCCCACCCCACCCCGGACAGGCCTTGAAGCCTCTAGGGAGGACAAGTGACTAAAGCAGGGCTTCTCTTCTCCAGCAGCCTGCCCAGCAGTCACATGGCAGTGCCGGCCCCGCCCACAGCAGATTGGCACCCACCAGCTCGCTGGAGTCCTGGGGAGGGCTGTAGGACGGGAAGGCGAAGAGCAGCACTTCATTGGGCGACACTGAGAAGTGGCAAGAGCAATCCTCCTGACCGATTAGTGACTGAAGGTCCTTGCAGGGATGCTCGTCTACGGGTGAAGAACACGACAGTTTTTTCAGGAGGCTCTTAATGTGAAGCTACCATGCTTATTTTGGGGGGTTTTTTTTTGGGGGGGTGCTGGGGCTCAAACTCAGGGCCTTGTGCTTGCTAGGCAAGTGCTCTACCACTGAGCTAAATCCCCGACCCCAAAACTAGCATGTTTTAGTTGCACATTTACCACACGCCATTTCAAAAAGAATATTCCTGTTTGTATTCTTGTATACATACATATACATACGTGTATTCCTATTTTTAGTTCCTCTGTTCTTTACCTCAACCCCTTATCCAGTTTTTAAAAAAAGTATTTTATTTTGCTTCCAAAAATTATAATTCTTCAAAATTTTTTATTAGCAAGTATTGTATGTATTTTTTTATAATGATTACATTCATCTCTTTTATTTTGTACCTGTACATGATGCCTCTTGGTTTTCCCCCCTCTTTTCCACCCTTCCCCTCTGTTCCCTCCATCTCTATTTACAGCAGGTTTATTCACATTTCTCCATGAAGTATTATATGTATTAATGGAGCTTAGTGTGGTATTTCCATATATGCATATAATACACACTGATCAAATCCAGCCTTTTTTTCCTCCTCCAAATCCTCAGTAATCACTATTCTACTTTCAGGTCCTCCCAAAACTTTAATTCTTAAGTAAAACAGTTCTTGTGAATTCAGCAAGTAAAAAGTTTAATTTAAAAAAATTTTTATAGATAAATTAAAAAAAAATTTATAGATATCCACCCATAATTTGTGAGTAAATTTCACTTTTTTGTGTGAAATAAACTTCAAAACCAGAAATAAAAATAATACATGAGGAAATAAAGAATAAATAAAATGCTAAGAAATGTTTTGGGAAACAAAGTACACCCCTGGACCTTGGTAGAGGAAGGGATGCAGGAGTATGGGTGCTGCCAGGGAGGATGCAGGTGAGGAGGAGAGGGAATCTAAGCGGTTCAGGACTCAGGCCAGGGAGGGAGGAGGCCCTGGGAGAAAGAGGGCCAGCTGGGGCCATGCATATGAGCTTTGGATTAAAGGGATTTAGCTCAGTGGTTAGAGTGCTTGCCTTGCAAGCGCAGGGCCCTGAGTTCAATCCCCAGCACCAAATAAATAAATAAATAAATAATAAAAATAGTGGGCGAAAATGGCGACATGGCTCTAGGGCTCCCACTGGGAGGGGGCCTCTGACAGCCCCAACTAATCTGGGGTTCAGAGGATTGAAATTTCTTTAAACAATAAAGACAATACGAGATTTAAAAGCTTTGTGTAGCAGGAACAAATGGAGAATACACCAGATTCAGTCAGTCCATCAAAAAATGTAAATGATGACTAGTCTAGTATCTCTGATGGCAGGAGGAACAAGGGCCCCAGACAAGAAGTCAAGCCATGGCCAAACTTCACAGAGTGTATAGTTTAGTCTGGGGTCTGGTGACCTTGCTTATTAGCTGGGAAGGTGTTTTGGGCAAACCTGGCATGCAGATCTGATTCATGTCATAGGACAGGTAGGGTAACAGCACCTGGAGATAGCCGTAAGAACCTCTAAATGTGTTAGTTTATATGGTGAGTGTAAGTGACTAAGTATCCTGAGGTGGGGAGATTGTTCTGGGCTATCCAGGTGGGCCTGAGGAATCACAGCACTTAGATAAGAGGGAAACAGGAGGGTAAATCAGAAAGGGTGATAGGACGACTGAAGCAAGACACAAGGGTGATGAGAGGAAGGGCCCCGAAGGATGAAGGTGGTCTTTAGATGCTGGAAAAGGAAAGGAAACACGTGCTTTCTGAGGCCTCCAGAAGGGACTGACCTGCTGACTCCTCAATTTCAGACTTCTCATCTCTAGGACTGTGACAAACGAACCTGTGTTGCTTTAGGCCGTTGAATCTGTGGTGGTTTGTTATAGCAGTAACAGGAACTAACACATGTGATCCATGGAAATATTTTATATCTCCACAGTCAGCGTCATTATGCAGAAACCTCACACTCTGAAGGATTCTGAGCCTAGAACCACTGTACTTCTCAGCCACACCTTACCGTGCACTAATGATTGGTTTCCTTGGTAGAGATGGTTTAGTATACTCGGTCTGTTTATTTTACGGATTGCAGTTAGTGTTCTGAGTAACCGTCTCTGAAGCATGATCTGGGATGATTGGAAAGAACAGGAATTTCAAATTACTAAGTGATACATGTCACTTGTATTCAACCTCATTTACTTTTCCCGATCACAACTAAGAGCTGAGACCACCATTCTAAGAAAGAATTTAAGGGAGAATTTAAGAATTTGAGACAGGCATGCTGTCCAAGACCACGGCCACAGGGACTTCACAGTCCAGGCAGTGGGACCAGCCTGAATACAAAAAAGGAAAATCAGGATATCTTCTATCATTGTCCCACACAATGTGTGAATCCTGGTTTTCTCTTATTTCAAGAGTGGAGAGAATGGGTAGTTCTACCTTCTTTCTTCTGCATGCATCTGAATAGCAGTGCTTCCACTGGGCTGTTCTCTGAGTTAGGGAACAAACTGCCTGGGTGATTCTATAGAGACAGGGCTGGGGACCAAGCACTGTGCTGATTCACACCACTCAGCTTTGCATCCACTGCTGCTGTGCAGGCTGTGGTGGGAAGGGTCATCCCTTCCACAATCAGCACTCCTTTCTTTTTGCTATAGAACTCTTTCATCTAATACATTAAGTGGCTACTTTGTGCCCAGCTCTGTGCAAGTCACAGGAGAGACAATGGGGTGCAAATATAAATATCCTGCCTGTAGGGGGCTGACATTCTAAATGTGTGTGTGATGGGTAGAAAAGGGCGATGATGAACCCTTACACAAATAAACATGATAAATACCACATGAAAATCAAAGAGGGCAAATGTATGAGGGCATGGCTGAGTAGCCAGAAATGGCAAGTCTGTCCACTTATACAAGGAGGATGAATGAAGGCCTCTCTGAGGAGGTGATACTTGATGGCAGCCTTGAGTGCCAAGGGCACAGGGTGATGATGAAAAGATCTTGGAAAAAGAGTTCTGAGTGCAGGAACCCACAAGTACAAAGATCCTGATGCAGGAACAAAGCAAAAATGTTTAGGGGACACAAAGGAATTCAACATGGCCTTGCAGTCATGATAAAAACTGCATTTTATTCTAACTGTGACGGCAAGCTTTTGAAAGGTCTTAGCTGGGGAAAGATAGTCATTTTTACGATTAGCAAATCCTCCTCTAGCTGCTGTTTGGGGGACCTGTGGCTGTGGTCCAGGAGAGAGAGACTGGGCTGTGGCCGTGCCAGGACAGATGGCAGGGAACTATGAGGCTGGGCACAGACCAGCACACAGAACTGATCATATTCCCGTGGCATGTGAGAGAGACTAGGCCATCACTCAGAACAAAGCACAGAACTTCGGGTGACCCTTTTTCCAGATTGGAGGGCTCTCTGTAGGACCTGTGGCTGTGGTCCAGGAGAGAGAGGCTGGGCTGTGGCCGTGCCAGGACAGATGGCAGGGAACTATGAGGCTGGGCACAGACCAGCACACAGAACTGATCATATTCCCGTGGCATGTGAGAGAGACTAGGCCATCACTCAGAACAAAGCACAGAACTTCGGGTGACCCTTTTTCCAGATTGGTGGGCTCTCTGTAGATCCCACCAGTGACAAGCCGGCCCAGCCAGGCTCTTGCTGGTGTCAGCATGTGGTCAACAGCTGTGCCTTCTCCCTTGGAGCACAGCTTTGTGCCACCTCTTTCAACCACTTTCTGCCTACCCTGAGCATCCTGGGGCTCCCTTAATCTGCACACATACTGAGAAAGGGGCCTCAGTGACATTAGCTCTACATGGGTTTGGATGTTGGTGGGAAAGTTGCTGACAGTGACTTTGGCATCTTCAGGCTGAGAAAGCTGCCTGAAAGACAACCTGTGACCCATATTGCTGCAATCCCTTATATACACTCACTCATTTAGTCTTTACAACAACCCTATAGTGGGTCTAAGACAGGTCTAAGCCTTACTTTCGGAGTTCAGATGGAGTCAGTCCCCAGAGCACAGAGGTTACAGTTTGAGTCTGAAATGTCCCCCAAAGGCTCAAATGCTGGCAGCTTGGTCGCAGCCTGTGGGGCTACTGGGAAGTGGAACCTTTAGGAGGTGGGGCCTAGTGGGAGGAAGTGAGGTCGTGGTGGCGTGGCCTTGAAGGGGATATTAGGACCCACCCATTCTCTGATTCTCAGGCACAATGAGGTGAGAAGCTTGCTCCACTACACAGTCAGCTGACTCAAACCCCACATTTCTGAGTTATCATACAAGGTGGCAGTTTCCCTCCTAGGTATGTGTTCCCAAGAGAATTAAAAGCATGTGACTGCTAACTTGTACATGAATGTTCACAGCAGCATTGCTCATCATAGAATGAAGCTGAAAACAACTGGGATGTCCATCAATAGATGAAAGATGAAGAAAATGTAGTCTAGCCAAAGAGTGGAATATTATGTAACCACAACAATGAGTGCAGTATTGATACATGCTGTAACACTAATGAACTTGAAGGTATGCTAAGTGAAAGAAGCCAGTTATAAAAGGCACACATTTTGTGATTCTATTTACATGAAACATTCCTAAAAGGCAAATCCATAGAGATGGAAAGTAGACTGGTGGTTGCCAAGGGCTGGGGAAGGCGAGGATGGGGAGTGATTGCTAATAGGTTCTGAGTTCCTTTTTAGGTGATAAAAATGTCCTAATGCTAGATAGGGATGATGGCTGCCAAACTCTGGGAATATAGTAAGACCTGCTCAGTTAGGCACTTTACAAAGGTGATTTTTATGGTAGATAAGTTGTATTGTATTCTTGTAAAGATGTTATTTTAAAAAACTCCAGTGTTTGATTTCCCGATACTGAATGACTAAACAAACCCCAATCGAGAGCCAAAAGTTACCTTGCATACAGCTTGTTGAAACCGTCTCTGTGCCCTGAACCTATTAATCCAAGTATTATTAAGGCGTAGATCAAAATTAGGCTGCAAATCTTTGATATTCTGTGAATATAAAACATAGGCACATTTTACATTTAAACTTAACTCCTGGAGTAAGCATTTAATGAAGCTGTTTTGCAAGGTGAACCCAAATCAAGTTATTATTAATCTCTTCTGCCATTTAGTGAGCACTTTTAGTGTACACAGAAGTATGAGGAAGGTTTCTGCAGCTGAGGGTCAAGAGCAGAAGACAAGAATGGAGCTGTAAGAAACTTACGGTCTAGTTAGGGCAGGCCAACACTTGTGACCCCGGGAAGAAGAATAAAGTCCCATGGAGATCACTCTCTTGGGAATGGGTTGGCACTCTCAGGGGTAGACTGAGATCCCAGCTGGGAAGGAAGCCACTGTGCTCAGCCCCATGTGCCCAGTGCCAAAACCACCTGCGTGTGTGGGTCCCAGTGTGCCGAGGCCAGGGGATGCGTGAGGATGGGCGAGATGCGTGAGGATGGGCGGGTGCCAGCGTAGAAGAAGGCTATTGGAGCCTCAGGTGCTGCAGGTTCTGGAGCAGGGAAACAGCATGATGGAAGCTACCAGCAATGAATCAGGTGCACACTGGCCTATGAGGTGGGCTGTAGAGGAGCGGGGGCAGGAGCAGGAACAGGAACAAAAACCTGCCGAGTTTGTCAAAGGTAGGTATGTAGAAATCCCATACCACCCAGTCATTCTCCTACTAAGTGTCTTCCCCTAGTAATAGCTAAATTCTTCCCCAGAATTTGTAATAGCTAAATTCTGGAACCAACCTGTATATCTATCAATAGATAACTGGATAAACAAAATGTGGTATCTATACATAATTGAATACTATTCAGCTATAAAGAATGACAAACTAGTCATTTATATGAAAATGATGGACCAGGAAAATATAATGTTCAGTGAAATAAACCAGATTTGCAAGCTTGAATACCATATGGTATCCCCCATTTGAGTGAGGCAAAATACAAACCAAAGAAAATGGTAAACAATGGATACAAAAAGGCAAAGTGTTAGATATAAGCTAACAGGCAACAGGACCAAGGAAACAAGAAGAGGGCAAAGGGGGAGGGGAATAGGAATCCAGAGGAATAATATCCTAAAAGCAAGAACTTAATAACCCAAACTTAAAACAGTGACACGTACACTAGGCACTACAGTAACTTTATGTACTTATGACTTAATCCTGCATCTATATGGTTGTTTACATTGCTCATTATTATAAGCAAAAGGCACAATGTATTGTGGTCTGTTAAGTTTGTGTAATGGGTTATAAGTTTGTGTAATTTTGGATAAATTTTAATAAAAATCTGTAAAAAATAAAAAGGTAGGTATGAAGGTGGGACTTGGGCATGGCCTTGTTGGAGAGCTACAGGTGACACTTTGTGGCCAGATCCAATGAGAGGGGGAAGAAAAGAGGTGAGAATAATTCAGGTATAACAAATCCAAAAGTGAGAGTGAAGGGGGGGAGATTAGAAAGAATCGTGTTCATTGTTAAAATGAAAAGTTGGAGTTTTAACCAGAATTGTTACATGACAGAGCATCGGGGGAAGCTTATTGTTGCCATTTTATATTTGAGGACACTAAGGCATCATGGCTAAAAGGCTTGTCCTGGGTCTCACATTTGTCACAGAGCTGGAGCTGAACTTGGCTTCTGTCTTGGGATCTTGCACTGTTTCCATCAAGAGGTGAAAGAGGGTGGTCCGAGGTCATGGGGCCCACCTTGGGGACTTGGAGGTGGGGACAGAGACCAAAGGGAAACAAGAATGGAGAACAAGAAAGAGCAGGCAGAGGTACAGGCAGCAGGAGCCCAAATATGTGATGCTAGCTGATTTCAAGAGAAACATTAATTACAAGTTTCAATGCTTTACTTGAGAAGAGAATGTGTAATTAAAGAAAAAAACCCTCTAAAGACATAGACACCAATCAGCTATCTCTTGCTAAAGGAATATCTGTAACATCGCTTAACATTTTCAAAGATAAGCATTTAAATAACAGTAAATAATTAGATTGCAAACAAAGGAAAGTGACCCACCTCTTCTAGGTTGCGAACTACTCGTTTATGGTTAACTTCTGTTGTGAGTCGCTGAAATTCCTTTTCCCATACAGGATCTCCTCTGTCTAGCTGGGTTTTTAATCGTTAAACATATTAAAGTTGAAGGCAATGTATAAAGCTTTATTTCACTTTAAAACTGGTAGAAACCCACTGAGCAATTGGTCAAACCCACTCATGGGGCTCTGGACAGGAGTGGTAAACACACAGGAGGTCATTTACTGTTAATAATCACACTTACTGTTTAGACATAGGAAATTTTTATAGAAATAAGAAAACCTAAGACTTTTTAAAAATATATATATAACCAGAGGGTAGTATCTCTGGAAATCACTTTCAAGGCACTTAAAACTCACAGGAAGAATTTTAGGAAGTTACATAACTACGGGAGTATGTACATTATAAATTTCATTGAAAAGCTCTTCAGAGTTATCCAGATGTCAGGTTTTAACAAAGGCATGTAGTCACGCCTCTCCTTTTATCGGCAATAGAGGTTGATGGGTCTTTCTGGGCTAGAGAGTAACCACGGCCTTCCCTGAAGTACGTCCCCAGGTGGCTTGTCCTACCTCTGCACCAGGTCTGCTGGGCAGATGGCCCCTGGGAGCTCTTGCCTTCTCCCGGGAGCCACAGGTGACCCCAGAGATGGGCCAGCTGAGCTGGACCAGGTCTATATTCACCGGCCCTTTGAGAAAGGGGACTGTGCTTGCTGCAGATCATATTAGTCTCTGACTCTCTATGGGTCCTATTCTTTATTTGTTGGATAACTTTGAAAACAAGCGTGGCTCCTGGGTATCCTGTTCACAGTCATTTTAAAAGACTTAATTAGAAGAAATTGGTTATGATCATATTAACATCCTATTCAGAAATAAGACAGGAGAATTACTGTCTGAAGTGTGGTGAGCTATCTAGCTTGGATTCACATGTATTAGGAGGCTGAGTTTGAGAACTCAAAATCACAATTCAGACTTTGTAGGGGAAAAGATCCAAACCCCCTTACTATCACCACCAAGAGTAAAATAAAACAGGCAACTTAAAGAAAGAGTTGCCCAAAGATTGTTGACTAGAATAAAGAAAAGGAATATTTATCATATCTTCATAGAGACTACTTATTTATGATGAATTATTTCAGAATTTCATGCTATCTCCTGTCTCCCCTAATATAAGCTCATCCATAGTCTTTGCTGCTCTGTGCCATCCAGCTGTGATACTACCTCCTTGTCCAAGACCTCTTTAGCTCAGCTTTCTGCCACACACTTCAGGTCTCTACATGTTCCTGTCACTGGGTCACTTGCCGGGGCCCACCTGCTGGATGAAATCCCTTGAACATACACACCCTGCACACTTCGTTCCCCAGACTCCAGGGCCCCCGGCTGCCTGCTCATCCTTCTCCTTGTCTTTCTCCTTGATGCTAAGGACCTGACCCCTCCTTCCTGTACATGCTGGCACTCACAGCCTTAATTCTCATAGTAACCTGGCTGTGGCATGTTTGTATCACCTTCTTTTTATTAAAGAGTTAAAAAACATCATTCCCTTGTAAGCTTGACAGAAAATAGCCTGCAAAGAATCTGATCACATGGAACTACATTAAAACCTGTCTTTCCTAAATATGAAGATTTATCAATGTAGTAATTTTATATCTATGACAAATAAATAAAAATATGATTAATTTATCCAAACATCTGGTTTGGGCTTCAAGTGTAGGAATAAAAAATGAGATATCTAACAAGACACACGTTTCTCCCTAATCCCACCTACTCATGATATCAGATTAGTCTTTCTGAAATTCACACTGCTGAGCTTCATGATCTGTTAGAGGGTGAATTGTATCCCCCATGACTCATATATTGATGCCCTAATCCTCAAGACCTTGGCATGTGGCCATATTTGGAGGTAGGGTCTTTAAAGAGGTGATCAGGTTAAAATGAGGTCATATGATTGGTGTCCTTGTAAGAAGAGGAGCTTAGGACACAGACACTGTGAGAAGATGCCATCTGTGAACCAAGAGACAGGACTCAGAAGAAACCCACCCTGCTGACACTTGAACCCTAAAGCACCCTTCTGTTGTCTAAGCACCCAGTCTGTGGGACTTTCTTATCGCAGCCCGAGCAGACTAACACAATCTGTGATGATTCTGTGAGTCCTATCCATTAAGTCCAAGCCCCTCCCATACAGTGTCCTGGCCGAGTAGTATCTCTTCTCATCTATGTATGTCCTGTGCTTCAGCCCCTGTGGGCTTGTCCCCCATGCTCTCCGCACCTGCTCTGCTGTACTAACCACATCCACACCATGGTCTATGGGAAGGCCACAGGTACTGTGCAGTCCCACATCTTCCATCCCTGAACTTTGGTGTCATTGGTGTGGCCCTACTCCCCTTACCCCAGCTGCCATTCTCTGCTTAGCCCTTTTGAGTGCCTGTGACTTGGGACTGACTCTAGTGTGGCTCCCAGGTACTGTCTCTGGGCCTCACTGGTCTCTATGCTAGGCAGAACACAAGTGTACCTCACAACCAGAGTTATAGCCCAAATTTGAGCCATATGAGTGACTCTGTCCTCTTACTAATTTTCAAAATTGTACCAAGTCTTCCAAGAAGCTTTCCAATTAGATAAATTCCCTCTTCTCTCTGGCTCCTTAGACCGCTCCCCCCACAATGCCAACGCACAGTGTAGGTCTCTTGTAACACCCTTGGTTTACAGTTAACAATTTACTTGTTACCAGCCTCCTCCCCTCCCCAAAGTAACTATATGTTTTCTTTCTCCTGATTTGGCATGTTGCATACAAAAGGAATTCAAAATATTTAGTGAAACAAATAATACCCAATTAGCAGTCATTCTGACCTTGTAGTTGGTGTATATTCTTTGCTGCTCCTCAATAAGCTCCTTTCTAAATTTAAAAGACATATGATCTTTACCAAGGTGCACCTGCCTGGGGAGAAAAAAGGTCAACTTTCAGAACTAATCAGAAAACATAATCAGCTTTAGGATGGAGTGTATTGCTATATTCCACAACAAAAATTAGATGTTAAGAGAGAACTAGATAGGGAAAAGGGGGATAAAGAAGAAGGTTAAAAGAAAAGTAAGATGAAAGGGGAAAAAATAGTAAAGTGTAGCTACACTTGTTGCAAATAGGGAGGGGTGGGTGAATGGAAGGGAGTGGAGGGGAAGGGGGGAAGAGGGGGGAAACCAAGATGTATCATGTACAGGTACAAAATAACCATGTTGATTATGAACATTATGTATACAATGTACCAATACATGTTCTTGGTAAAAATAATAAAAAAAATTTAAAAAAAAAATTAGATGTTAAGGTCCTGGAGGAAGCATCCTGGGAGAAAGAAGTTGTAGAAGTCCCAGCAACATCAGTGAGATGAATTATAGGACCCATAAAATGAATCTAATCTCCTATAACACATGATAAAATATTAATAAATAAAAATATTTATAAAAAAAATGATGCTCAGCATCATTAGTCACTAAGGGAATGCAAATCAGAGTCACACGATATACCGCACACACCTACTGGGACGGCTATAATAATAATGATACTTTTAAAATAATGGGAAGCAACAGGTATTGGTGAGGAACTGTAACCCTCACGTGTTGCTGATAAGAATGTAAAATGAGGCAGTAACCATGGAAAACAGTTTGGTGGCTCCTTAAAAAATGACCATGGACACAGAAGTTCTACTCCAAGAGACCTGAAATAGTACATTCACAAAAAAATTGAATGTAACTGTTTATAGCAGCATTGCTTACAATAGTCAAAAAGTGGAAATTATTGAAATGTCCATTATCTGATACATGAATAAACTGAAATGTGTTATATCCATACAAAGAAACATTATTCAGCCATGAACAGAAATGAAGTACTAATACATGCTATGATGTGGATGGACATTAAATATTCGCTAAGTGAACCAGCCAGGGAAGACCACAATTTATAATGAATCCTCTTACAGAAACACCTAGGACAGGCTCTCCATAGACAAAGACAGACGAGCGGTGGCTGGGAGCTCTGGAGACTAAGGAATGGGGAGTGGCTGTTAACGGACAAAGTGTTTCTTTTTGGACTGATGAGAATGTTCTGGAATTAGGTAGTAATGAAGGCTGCAAAACACTGTGAATATATTAAAAACATCTGTACTATAAAATGATTAAAATGGTGAATTTTAAATTATATGAATATTATCACAATTTTCAAAACTCATTGTAATATAAGCACATGTCCAAAATAAATCATAGCTATGATTTTAAAACTGGAGTGTGTCTCTGGAGAACTGTTTTAGATCAAAGGAAACTAGAGAGACATGAAAACTGAACACAAAGTGTATGGTCTTTGATGAGACCCTGGATTCCCCCTCTCCAAAACCAAACCAACCAAACAAATAAACACAAAACAAAAAAGTCAAATATAAAGGTAACTATTGGGACAACCGGGGAAACTTGCCTGTGGAAGGATTACTGAATAATATTCTATGAGTATTAAGTTTCTTGGAAAGGTTTACAGAAATGTTGGAAAATATCTTTGTTTCTGGGAGTTACTGGATAAAGTATTTGGAATGAAACTTACTAATGCTGCAACTAACTTCAAAGAGCTCAAGACAAAAAAAGTATGCATGTCTGGGTGTGTGTGTGTAAATGTGTGTGCATGGGGGTGCAGGGTGAGGGGACACAAAAGTGGCATAACGGTAACAGTTCATGAACCAAGATCAAGTGGATATTGGTGTTATTGGCAATGTTGCTTAAAATCTTTCAAATAAAAAGTTGAGAAATAATATTAGTGGAAAATACTACTTCAGAAAGGAATTATGCTGTGATTTCCAGTATGTCACAAAGATGCACAGAAAGCAGGAAAGACATCAGTGTTACCAGTGATAGTTGCAGAGTGGTGGCATTACTATGATTTTTAAATTCTCTATAGTTTTAAAAAGATATATTTTCATGTTTCCTACAATGACAATGTGTTAGTTTTTCATACTAGGGAAATAATTTTAAGAATAAAATCTTCATTTACTTGAAGTACTTTCCACTTTCCAGATCAAAAATACAGGCTTACGTTGAAGGAAAAGGGATATCTGTTGGAAACAAAAGCCATTTGCTCATTAAAATAGGGAATCAGCATGGCAGACACATCCTCGGGAGCCCTACAAGGTCAAGGCATGTTCTTATGTGTCTGGGAAGCTGGGAGCACTTGGACTAGGAATCCTCTCAATGGCACTTTCCAGGCACCTCTTCCCCTTCCATCCTTTTTTAAGCTAATTTCGACAGTTTTGAATGTTTACTTTAGAGCAGGGTGTGGTGGTGCATGTCTATAGTCTATGCTGCTCTACTGAGCCCAAGAGTTTGGGGCAATTTAGGAAACACAGTGAGACCCCACTTCAATGAAACAAAAACTGATGAAAAGTAAAAGAAAAGTTTACTTTAGCTGAATCTGTACACATGGATATGCCTAGTAGTAACAAGTTTTTAAAAATAGGAGAAGATCACAGAAGAATAAGAATTTTCGTATCTGAGTTTTATTCCCCATCCCCAATAGCTGGGCTCCCCAGAAAGCCCCTGGGGCACACACCATGGGGGACAGAGGCTTGTGGTGGGGTGAGAAGTGATGGGATGAAATTCAGGGTGCCTGAGCCACCCCAGATCTACCCTTGAGTGTGTGTTAGGGATGTTGCTGGCTGCGGGGGTTGGCAGGGCTCAGGGTTCCAGCCTCTCCCAGTTCTCCACTGCCAGGTCACATTTAGGGACCAACATGGTTTGGTCATGTTAATTTGTTATTTATAGAGACTCATTCTGAAATGGAAGACCAGTGGAAGGGAAAAAATGATCAAATTCACCAAAGGGCATAAAAAATCATTACATCTCATACATGAAAGATAACCCCTTAAAAACAATCATACTGCTACTTGATACAAATAATGGCTCAGTCTTTACCATTTAAGATGATTTTCCATCTCTTCCTTAATGTCTTGCCTGATTTTCTGTTCAAAGAGCGCCTCCTTCATCTGTCTTGTTTTTGAAATCTCAGGGCCTTGGTCCAAAACTGAAGTCGGGAGCAAACAATGATTACCCCAGTAATCAAATCAGGACGATTTGCTGAGACAAACACATTTCTAATGATGAAACATAACAGCAATCTAACTGAGTTTCCATAAACAGTGCTCATAAATAA
>PVJO010022500.1:0-18439 GCA_004026905.1 Hystrix cristata | reverse complement strand
TAAATGCCCAACAACCAACGAATGGCTAAAGAAAATGTGGTTTTTCTACACAATGGAGTACTACACTGCCATAAAAAAGGATAAGCTAGAGTCATTCATATATAAATGGATGTTCCTTGAGAACATACTCTTAAGTGAAATAAATCAGACACTCATGAGCACAGATCGAATTGTTTCTCTGATATAGAAACCATAACTGTAAATAAGGACAAAGAGGTGTAATAGATACTATGTAAAAGGAGGATGGTGTGCAGAGGAGAGGAGTACTAGAAAGAAAGAAGGGGAAAAGCAGAAAGGCAACAGGAGAAAGAGAGGGGAAAGGGAAAATATGGAAAATGATGAATGAACCTGCTGTAAATAGGGAAGGAGGGAGCAGAGGGGAGGGGCGGGGGAGAGGGGGAGAACCAAGATGCATCATGTATAGGTACAGAATAAATGTAATGAATGTGACTATTGTATGTAGAATGTACCAATACATGTTCTTGGTTTAAAATAAAAATTAAAAAAAAAAAAGAAAGCCCCTTTTGGAGATTAAATGCATTTTGGAGAGAAAATGAAAAATTCTACTCTATGTAATTAGAAATCTTCAAAAATATGATATAGTATGATGAATTTATAGTTTCAAGAAAGATTTGGATAAATCCATGGTTCAAAAACTGAGATATATTACAAAAGAAAAACATAAGGATATTTATATCTCTGGGGTTTAAACACATGGGGAATTTATGTCCCATCACCAAATGCTCTTTACAAGAATCTTAAATTCCACCTTCGATTGATTCTTACATTAATGTTCATATGTGCTCACTAAAATCTGTGTAAGTACTTCTGTTGAAAGTCAAATTCAAATAAAATATTACACATCTATTATATATTACTATATTACTAATACACCCTTGAAGAGGGTGCTGGCAGCCCAGCTCTTTCCTATTTGCTTTGCTTCCCGGCTGCTGTGAGGTGAGCAGCCCTCCTTTGCCACACAGTCCTACCATGATGTACTGCGTCACCACAGGCCCAAGAATGAGATAATGATGGTAGAGGAAACATTCAATAAAGACTGAGAAAGGCAGGATCATTGGCAGTTAACCCCAAAAAAATCTCAATTTCACAGCACAAAGACCATCATCTCATAAAAATAAGTGACAAATGCCCAAAATGTACACCTGCTGTACAGAGAAGCATGTCTCCTCTCATGTGTAAGTGCCTCCGATTTGTCTAAATCAGTGATTTTTGCATTATGGTTCCTAGACGAGCAGTATCAACATCTACTGAGAAATGGTGAGAAACACAAATTCCTGGGCTCCACCTCAGACTCGTGCGATCAGTTGCTGATTCCAGTTTAATAAGGCCTGTAAGTTAAGGTTTGATAACAAGATTTGTGCTGTCCATAAAGATAGTCACCAGTAGCCACATGTCATTATGGGGCATTTGAAATGTGGCTAGTCCAAATTGAGACATGTTGTTGAGTGTGAGATACACAGTAGATTTCAGAAACTTCATACTGTCAAAAGACAAAATTACAACAAATTTAAAGATCTTAATTGGTTTTGTTTGTGACTTTAGAATTGCACATATTATTCCATAAAATTAAATAAGTGTTACAATAAGCTGAGCAAAAGAGATTGGCTTTATAAACGGAAAAAAAGGGTGAAGAAAGCAGAAATAAAAAACAAAGACCAGATTGGTCATTTCAAAATAAGGTAGGGACAGTTAAAACAATAGAATTTTAACTGATTGGTTAACATCAGGTTACTTTGGGTTATTGGTTTCTTTTTAAGGATTGAGGGAGAAGGAACTTCATTATCATGCCAATTAAAACTAGCCTGTGGGAGGTTGCTGTTACCGCTCCTGATTCTCAGAAGATCAGATAAACAGGTTAGTTTCAGTTTGGTGACATGGAGCTTTAGCATGGGTGACTCCATTTTGATTTTTAGTCTGGTCATTGTAGGAGTTTAGTCCAAAACAGTGATCTTGTAATTTTTGTTGAACATTATTAAAAAAGAATGTAGTAGATTTCATTGTTTTTTGTATTGATTATAACTGGAAAAAAAACTGACTTGGATATATTGGGCTAGGCAAGATATATTAAAATTAATTTAATGTTTCTTTTCACTTCTTTAATCTCACTATAAGAAATTTTAAATTACGTAAGTAAATCTACATGATCTTACGAGCAAAGTTAAAAAGTTGTATGTGTTGCATTATATTTCTATAGGGCAACAACGTCCTAGTCCAAACTTCTTAAAATGTAAAAATTCCCTTGACAAAATTCCTACTGAAAAGTATATAACTTCTCCTTGAATCTTGTCAATAATAGAAAAACCATGAATCAGCATTTTCTTTTGTGAACAAGTGTTTTGTATATTAAAATCTGCTTTGCTGTAATTTACACACACCCACAAGCACGCACGCACACACACGCGCACGCACACACACGCGCACGCACACACACACACACACACACACACACACACACTGCTTCCTTTAACCTGGCTCTGCTGTCTAGAACTATGCAGAACGAACATAAGTCTTTGAATCATGACAATTCTTCAGTATATTATGATTTGTATTACTGTCATCAATGCATCCTGACTTAGGTAGGCTGAAAATAAGCCCCATCATGTAGCAGATGCCCACATAATGCATGATTTCAAGAGCTTCTGCTGTCCTGGCTATCTTCTGCTGAACCTCCTCTTCACTCATATCCCTCAAATGAAAAATGGTCCAAGACTTAAGCATGGGCCAAAGTTACCCCAGGTGACTTTCCAGTGATGTGCAGGAATTCTCAGCAGCCCCTTTGCCTCAGTTTCTCCATTTGTTGGACAGGAATATTAACAGTATAATATATTTACAGATACTAGTGCACTTTCCAGCACACCCTCAGTGCTTAGGAAAAGGTTACCTACTGTTTATAACATCTGTCATTTTTGTATTGTATTGATTTCTTAACAGTAATATTAAATTTCTGTATTTACGGAATTATGCAACCATCACTATAATTAGTTTTAGAATATTTGTATCAACTCAGAAAGAAACCTTACACTCTTTAGTAGTCCTCCCACCTCCCATCCCCTGGGGAACCTCCACCTCCAGGACAGTATTGAACAGAAGTCATGAAAGTGGGCATCACTAACTTGTTTTCAGCGTGAGGGGAAAGCATCCAATAAAATCCTAGCCAATCATTTTCTCACATATTCCCTTTATCAGTTTGAGGAAGTTCCCTTCTATTTGTAATTTGCTAAGTGTTTTTAAACATGCAAGAGTGGTAGATTTTTTTGAAATATTTTTCTTTATCTATGAGATAGATGATCATAGTTTTTGTCTTTTTATTTCTGTAATACATTAACTGATTTTATCATATTAAATTAACCTTGCATTCCTGGAATAAATTCCACTTTCTCATAGTATATAATCATTTTTATTTGTTTCTGGGGCTGCCATATTTAGGTGCCAATAGCTAGGTGCATAACACAGGCTGCAACATGTGTCACATCCTGCCCTTAGGGAAGAACCAGGCCCATGCTGACTTACAGCAGAATCTCCTCCCTGCCATTGTCTCATGGAAATTTGCTGTGATCTGCCTTCTAAGGACCACCAGGTACTGCTCTCCAACATGATATGGATAATACAAAGACATATTTAGTGAACCAAGAAAGACACACACACTAACATGCATGTGTTCTCCATAAATATTGATTGATTATGATACAATGATACAATGATATTACAGAAGAAGAAAGACTCTCTATGCTTCTAAGTTTGATAGCTGAGTTCATGAGAAAAATTGACAGCAGACAAATTAACAGGAAAAAGGCAAGCCCACTCAATATTTAACATTACAGCTATGGGATACTCCAAGATAAAACAAGTGAATACCCCAAAACATGAGATTTGAGACTTTATATACCTGATTAATAGGGGGGAAAGAGGGTGATATAAACCTCTTAGAAGGAAATACATAATTTTTAGGAAAAAATGAATGGGCCCCTAGAAGAGCAAATGGGAGAGAACAATAACGTATGATAAAAGTTTTCTGTGTGTGGTGTCCATACTTAGTGGCCTCTCCTGTGATAGAAGTTGATCTCTGGTTGATAAAAGTCCCTAGAGGGGACTGAAGACCATTGAGAGATTTTTTAGCAATCTGTCTTTGAGCAGATGGGGGGTTTAGAGAAAGATTCTCCCATGTTTGCTGTTTAAATACTTTCTGCTCAAAATAATCAATATCAAGAGTGGAGTATTTTGGGGTGGCATGCCCTGATTTCTTTTTGAGTGGTGTATCCTGGTTTCTGACAATACAAAGAGAAAAATGTGTAAGAAAAAAAGGCCTGGGCCTTAAGAAAGATTAGGAGATAGTGATAAATCAAATATCTATTAATTCATTTTACATGCATTTGTTGATCATCTACTTGTGTCAGATGCTGGAGAGATATCAAAGTACTAAGATATCATCCTTGTTCCTAAAGGTCCTAGTCCAGTGTGGAAGACAGAGTGATAAATAATTACACTGCAGGGTGAATAAGCATGTGTAGAGATATGTACAAGTCTCAGAGGCAGCCCAGAAGCAGGGGTTCAGTAGTAGTATTGTATTTGCTCCACTAAGAAATTCTAGGATGTTTTAATTATGTTACACTGAACATTAGAAAGATTAACCAATCATTAATATGGCATTTAATTCCTGTGTGTCGGCCACCATTCTAAGCATTCTACGATTATTAATCAAATTAATGAACCAATGAGATAGTATTGTTCTCATCCCCATTTTCCAAATGAGAAAACTGAGTCTCTAAGAGGCTAAAAAAAACATGATTCAGAGAACAGGATTTAAGGTAGGCTTTCTGGCTTCAGGTTCATGCTTTTACTGCTGTGGATGCTGCCATAAGTGTTTGAGTTTTAACCAAATATTTTTCTAGAAACATGTTTCTTGAACTACATTATGCATATAGATTCCTGGGAATTATATTAATAGCAGGTGCAGATTCAGGGATTTGTTCTTAAGTCTAAGATCCTGCATTTCTAATAAGTGCCCAGATGCTGCCAATGTGGTGGTCCAGGGACCACACTCTGAGTTTCAAGTCTGATATCTACTATAGTTCTTGCTTCTTGGTTAAATAGAACATACTCATTCATGGATTTCCTTTCCTCACTCCATGTCTTCTGTGCTTTTGGGGAAACTGTAGATTTCGCATTCTCATCACCACCAAAAGTGCTTGTAACTCCAACCAATAACCTCTACATGGGTGTGTCTCTGCCAACTGTGTGAATGGAAGAAGCAGATGCCTGAGGGAGGACTGTCCGGGGAAAGCAGCTGGCAGGAATTTGAGGGAGTGAGGGCAGATCAGGGAAGCAAGAAGAAAGAAAGAATTCTGGAAGCAGATACACTCGAGCCTCTTAAGAAAGTCTGCATCCTCTTCTGGGTTCCAAAACAGATATTCCAAAAAAACTACAAGTTTCTTAGTCCCCTGAAAACTACTGTTATTAGTAACATTTATGAGATCAATGTGAATGTCTATGGATCATCACTGGCATATTCATCTCCCCCATGCAGATACTGAATTCTCCTTTGACTCACATAATGACTGTTTCACAATGCTTCATTTATTTTACAAGTTGTGCTTCTTTAAAAATTCAATGATTCTACAGTATCCTCATCTCACCTTTTAACTAGGCAGTTTCTCAGTTATTGAATCCAAAACTTCTAGAGGTTTTGCAAAGAGAAGTCATTACTTTTGAGGACTTTATGGATCACTCTCTCAAAGAACCTAGTATATGCTGCTGAGTTATTTCATAATTAATGGAAAATTCCAAAATTTGAAATAAAGAACCTACTCCCAACTCAAGAAAACATTGCACTATTTTAAATGATTGCTTTATATTTGTGGAAAATGATTGGTGATACAATAGCTAAGATTTTCAGTGTTCACTCAGAAGCAGTCATTGTCCTAAGCACTTTGCACATACTAACTTCATTATGCCTAAGCCCCTGCTAGACCATGATCCATGGAGCCCTGATTCTTTTGACCCTCTGAAACACCTAACCATTTCTAATCCTTTAAGTAAGAGCACATGTTCCTTTATTCCTGATGATAGTTTTTATTATCATCCAGTTTTGGATGAGTAAATGGAAGCATAGAGAAGTGAAGCGAATCGCCAGTGGTCACACAGCTGGTAAACTTGAATGTCAGAGCGTGAACCCGAAATTTGAGATCCAGAGCCAAGCTCTCAACCGTCATGTTGCTACCTCTTCAGAGTGAACTGTGTCATGAAACCAGAAAAGAATCCTTATCAAAAAGAGAAAATGTAGCCTCATTGCTTTAAATACAAAAAAAAAGTAAAACAGAATCAACCAAAAGTTTTACTAGTCAGCAGCAGAAAATGAACCCATTGTCTTGTCAAGCCCAGTAAGAGTAAAGCAGCACATGCTGGTCATGGCCTCTGTTCTGACTGAAGGGAGCTGGGAGGAGGACTGGGATCTGTACCAGAAAACTGGATGCGGTTAATTGTGAGAGTCTAATTAGAATCAGGGGCTTTAAGCTGTTAAGCCACAGGAATTGGACAGTGTGTTGTCAGCTTTCCATTACTATGACAAAATACCTGAGATAATCAACATGTAAGATGAAAACATATATTTTGGCTCACTGTTTCAAACATTTCAGTTCATGGTTGCTTGGATCCATTACTTTCGGGCCTGTGGCAAGGAAGAACATGATGACAGGTAACACGTGGTAAAGCAAACTGCTTAGCTTATAGTGGTCTGGAAACAGAGAGGAAGACTCTGGGGTCTGGATAGCACCTTCAAAGGCACAGCGACCTAATTTCCTTTCACTAGATCCTACCTTCTAAAGATTCCATCACCTTATAACAGTGACACTTCAGGAACCAAGCCTTCAAAACATGGGCCTCCAGGGGATATTCTAGGTCCAAACTCTATCAGAAACTTTAGACCAGTGAATAACTGTGCCAGGATAAAACTTGCAGATAAATCCTCTTTCTCGCACTGTTGCTATTTCCCTCACAAACTCATTTGAGTTCCTGCCTCCTGCCACACTAGTAAACACTAGGCATTCAACTAATGTTATTTAGAGATTTAGGATTTTGCTTTAGGCAAGTTTGATCAGTGACAGGTAGAAAGATCAATCAATGAGCCCCACAAGACACAAAAATGGTCCTTTCCTTAACTATCATTTCCTGTTTAATGTATTACTCCAAACTGTAGAGGCTTCAAAATACAAAAGCTGTGAGATAAAATAATAGCTCACAGCTTTCGAGACTCAGGGCAGAGCTTAGATGAACATCTCTAGCTCAGTGTTTCTCATAGGCCTGCATTCAAGGGATGGGCTGGGGCTATGTCATCTCAACTTGGAGGGGATCTGCTTCAAGATTGTTCACTTGGTACTGGCAGCCTTAGCCCTTGGTGATTTTGACTGGAGACCTCAGTTCCTTTTTATATTAGCCTCTCCATAAGGCAACTCACAAAATGGCACCTATTTCCCTCAGTGAGAAAGGAAAGGAGGGAGCAGCAGATAAAGCCCGAGTCTTTTTTGACTTGATCCTGGAATATATCAATATATCCCATTATCTCTGCCCCATTTTATTAGCTAGAAGCAAGTCACAAAAGCCAGCCTGCATTCAAGGGGAGGGGACGACACAGGCATGGATTACTGCTGGGAGCAAGAGGAGGCAAAGAATGGATGAGGGAAAAGTCTCATCCAATCCTAAGATCATGATTCTTGAAACAAACTACCTTCTCTATCTATCTAAACTACAAGAAATCTATCAATCAAATTCAAATTATACCCATAAGCAAAAACATACAGTGACATTTTCCTCCTCCAGGTTCCACCTCTTATCCAAGTTCTCTGCAAATCCTCAGTAATTTTCCTTCATGGTTGTACCATGTGTGACCCTTCGGAGTCTCCAAACAGGTGTCCTATTGTTAGGTATACTGCCAACATTTGGGACACATGTGGATATAGGATTAATGGCACATTAATCATGATGCTTTTCGAGTGAAGAGACACTAATTCCAATCCTTCCTGGACAACAGTTAAACCAAGATATAAAGTCATCTTCCTCCCTGGCCAAGTCCATCTTCAAGGAGTCCCTCCTTCTTTCCTTCCCCCTCACCCTCCATCTCATTTCTGTCCTTTTCTTCCCTCATTTACCTTCCACACTCTCTCCACATCACCCCTTCTGAGTGAGCTGAAGACAGAGCAGCCTGCTGAAGATGGTCCCTGCATGGTACCCTGTGCTGCTCTCCCTGTCTTGGGCGCCTTTCACTGTGGCTTCCTCAGGATGAGGAGCAGCACCCTCTCTGCTCCCTCACAGGATTTGGTAGCCAAGATCCACACAGTCTTTCCCTTCTCTTGTTTACCTGGCACTTGTGCCACTGCGGGAGTGAGCATCTTCCTCCTCACACCAGTCATTCAAATGAAGCATCTGAGTATGTTTGTATCTATGTGGTGTGTGCATATGCGTGAACCTGTGCGTGTGCCTCTGTGGACTCTGTGTGTGTGTAGTATGTGCCTATGTGTGATTGTGTACATGCATATGTATATGTCTGTGTGTGGTATATAATATATATATGCACATATGCAAGTGTATGCCTGTGTATATATGTGTATGCATGTGCCTGGTACACGCATTTCTATGGTATGTGTGTGTTGCTGCATGGTGTGTGCAGGTCCATGTGTCTGTGTCTGTGTTTGTGTGTGTGTGGAGTGTTCATAGCCCCTAGGTATCAGAAATTGAAAAGGACTTAGAGTCATACTATCATATTGATGGGCTGCTTTTTATTTTAGAAAGCGTTTCTTAAACATCTCTTGTGTGTAGAATATGTTCTGGTTTAATGATTATCCCTTTGTGGTATTCTTCTGAGTAGTGCATTTAGAAGTGTATAACACGTGGTTTAAAATGTTACATACTCAGATGTTTTCCCCTAACTCAGAAATAGAAATTTTGTTTTTAAACTGAATATCAAGATAAGGGACCACTGACATTTCTTACCTAATATATCCAAGTCTTGTCCCACTCTAGAAAATCGGACTCTTATAGTCTCTTTCAACTACCACAGACAGACATTAGCCAGACTGTTTTTAAATAGGTGAAATTAAGGAAACTACATCCATCAACTGAGTTATTCATTAAAATAAAGCTGCTTCCCCATAAAAACAATGCTGCTTTCCATTTATTGTTATTCTCCCATCTTTTCAAGTAAATGTCCTTTAGCTTATTTTCAGAAAGCATGAAAAGAAGAATATTTCCTTAAACTAAAAATGAAACTTTTCATTATCTTAATAGCAATCATTTCTGGATCCTAAACACAGGAGCAATCCACATGGATAGTAGCTGTTACGGTTTTCTAATGATCTGGATAAACCATATGTCTTTTTAACTGTTTAGTTGTTCAGGACAGATGAGCACAAAAATGAATTTTCTCCTGTTTCTTAACACACCCAAATTGAATTGGCAACAAAATATGAAATCCATTTTTCAGAGCTATTACAGAATACATGTTCAGTATTATCAAATGCAGTCTGGACTGCTATTAGTTGCAGGAAGGAAACTTTTCTCTCATATGGTTCTTATTGAGAAAATTAAACAGAAGGATTAATAACTGGTGGCTAATATTCTAATATTCTCTCACAAGCCAGCTTTTAAATGGGTCACATTGTTCTCCATTTCATTGGAAACTGAAAATAGATGTTATATCAGTAATGTCTGTGAAATAGCACATTATCTGGAACTGACTGGGGAGGGGGTGATCTATTTCTTTGTAAATTAAGCCTCTACCAGAGCCATTGAGTTTTTAAGTTTGATAAGGGCTTTATAGCTCATCTACTCCAAGCACCTCAGTTTTGATCTGAGAAAGCAACATCCAGAAATACTAAGGGACCAAAATAAAACAACTGTTTAGTATCAGATTTACAAGTTCAACAGTTAAAATTTGTGTTTCAACTTTATACACTTCATGTCACTTTTGTCTGAATAAAGTTATAGTGTAGAACAAAGAGTATCCTTAATTATTTTTGTAATCGATCTCGTTTAAGATTTTATAGGTTTTACCTTTAGTGAGTCTCAGTGAAAAAGAAAGTCAATAAATTGAAACAGAGAAAAACAAGGCAGAGAAAAAAATTGTCCCTCATATTTTGCCCCCCTTTCAGTAAAAATGGCCTGGACACTGCAATGTCCTAGAGCCATGGCCTGACCTAAGAATGCCCCCACAGAGGACTTTAGCCACTCGACAGGATGTACTGCAATTGTCTTTCTGTGTGGACTCAGTGGCAGCTGTAACCTCAGCTGTGACCATTTCCATCTGCTCAAAGTAGACTGAAGATATACAGAGGCAAGAAGGGGATGGAAGAGCCTTTACTCTTTGGGCTCTGAAGAGGCTGGTATTCATCTCGTGGACTCCCTTCCCAAATCCAGGGAACCCTCAAGGTCACCCAGTCAAAAGCCAGCCTATAAGAGTGACTTTGAATAAAGTCAGATGTCTCCAGTGCCGGACTGCCTTTGACCTCCGGGCCACTCACCATGAACTAAATATATCACAGGTTGTATTCTATGTATCATGGCTGAAAAAGAGCTGAAATGTAAGGTGCTGTGTCCAGAACACACTAAATCAAGTTCTGATTTAGAGCCACCTTTTTCCTATCTCCCGCTTGCTGCTAAGAGCCATTTTAAAAAACAAGAAAATGAACAGCTGGAAGGCTAAGCAGTTAGGTTTTCTTTTTTTTTCTCTCTCTTTTTCTTTGTACTTGTTCTCCTACACCTCAGCTCAAGGACATACCGGGAAACTCAGGGCCCTGCTAAATTAGTAGCTAGTGTCAGTCCCTTGATAAATTAAAAAGAAATGAATTAATATCATTTCTCTGTGAGGTGAGGCCGGAAGCACCTCTGTGGCAGAGTTAACTTAGGATGACCCAGTTATGATTATAATGAAGGACTGAATAGGATGCCATTCCCCCCAGAATTCTTAAAATTAGAATACTGAATAGTAATGGTAACCCACATATAAACAAGAGCTAACATTTATCGAGCACTAGCTCTATGGCAGACACCTGGCCAAGCTATTTACAAACATGATCTCATTTAGCCTCGATTATTATCTTCATTTTTAAAAATGTGAAACAGAAGCTTGGAGAGGTGAAGTAACTTACCAGATGTCACACGGCTGGGAAACAACAGAATCAGGTTTTGAATCTATGCCGTCTGAGTTCAGAACCCACTTTTAACTCCTATTTTAGCACTAGGATAAGAAAGACATTTATCAAGTTATGATACGGTCAAGGGCTTATAAGATGCACAAGATCATTTAAAGACCAGGTGAAAGGATATTATAATGGCCCCAGCATCCCAAAGCCTTTCTCCGTCTTTTGGCTCACAAAAATGAGCTGAGACTCAGAAAGAGAAGAAAACAGGAAAGGCTTCACAAGAAAGGTGGTATCGTCAGCGGGGTTAGAAGAGAAAGACACAAGTATAATACTCTGTGTTTTATTATTATCCAAGATAGCCTTGAATGCATTGCTGCTCCTTCCCCCAAATGACCCAAATTTCAAGTAAATAAGTCACACCAAATAAATTAACACAACCAGCTCTCACTGCTTTTCATCCTCATTGTTCTAGCCTTAGAAAATGCAAGGTGTGATTAAGAAGAAATTGGAAAAGGGAAGTCTGTGAGGCATTTCTTCCAAGATTCAAAACACGTGTGTGGAAAAGCTCCAGTTTGGATTTCTGACTTCTCACTAGAGTGAACAAGTCTGGATCTTTGGCTTCTAAGAAGGCTCTGAAGAATTGATACAGCTAGCAAAAGTGAAGACACATATTAGGAATAAGTAGCAGCCTTATATTAAAATGAATCAAATTTTAACTGAGAAAAATATCACCTATTTTAAGTGAAAAGGCCTATTTTTGAGAAGGGTAAGTGTTTTCCCTCCATTCGTGTCATTTTTGTGTGGTTGTTTAATCTTGGGTTTGCACATCTGAGAAGCCCTAAGATTTAGTGTCATTTCAAGTAAACAGTTTCTAAACACAGGCAACAGGGGTTCACTGTACTAGAGAAGGCGGAACTCACCACACTCATGCCATTCATTTGAAACATTCCAAGTTCCATTTTCCTCTGCAGAACAGCTCTTTAGTTTGTGTAGCAGTATTTGGACTAAAACATTTTGCCAGCACTTGTACCAAATCTGACAGTATTATTATAAATTACAAAATTAGAAAATCACAGGTATAGACTTGACAGGTTTCTAACTTATTTAGTTTGGTATTTGATCATTTTCGGTTTGCTACAGTACCTTATTGTTACACATTGAGAAACGGAAATATAGAAATGGAAACATGCACAGGGTTGCAAGGTACTTTCCAATGATCCCTTTATCAAAGGGGAAGTTTCAATATTGGAAATATATCCAGTGTGCCTTCCTTTAATCATGCATTGTGCCTTTCACTGACTTAAGAGAGACCACTAGTCTATAAAAGTTAAAACAGTGCCTGAGCTATGGAACTGAACTGGGTTCAGGCAATAATAATAGTATTGCATTTCTCAGAGCGCATGATCAATTGAAAATATTTATTAGAGCTGGGTATGGTGATGCACATCTGTAATCCCAGAACTCAGGAGCCTGAGGCAGAACAATCTCTGCAAGTCCAAGGCTGGCCTGAACTACATAGTGAGATCCTGTCTCACAAAACCTACATATACAGAAACACAGTTTGATCTAAGTGAAAAACATTTATTAATTTTAATATACAAATTGCATAGAGATAAAGCAACGACAGATATGTTTTGCTAAATGCATTCTGCGGATCGCACTCTTTAGATGATTGGGGTGCTGGATACAATGGCTCTCAAGATACTTCTAGATCTACTGCCTTTCCCAGTTCATAGTCTGGTTGGGGACTGGTAGGTAGGGATGAGGACAAAGAAATGAAGCCCTCAGTGGTAGCAGTTTGTGTTAACTATTACCATTTTAGAACTTGGAGGACATTATGGTAAGTGAAAAAGCAACAGAAAACTACTGCATTATGTCAATTGTATATGGAATCTAAAAACGTGGAATTTATAGAAGGAGAGAATAGAATGGTGGTTACCAGAGGCTAGAGGGTGAAGAAATGGAGAGATGTTGGTTAAAGGGTATAAAGTTTCAGTTATAACATTGTGTCAGATTTTAGTCACTGTAATGAATACCTGAGATAGTCAACTTATAGGGAGAAAAGGTTTTATTGTTCCAGAAATTTCACTCCACAGTTGCCTGGTCCTGTTGCTCTGGGCCTGTGATGGAGCATACGGCAGAGGAGGCCTGTTCAACTCCTGGCCTGAAAAGACAGAAAGAAAGAGGAAGCAAAAAGAGAAGAGGAGAGACCAAGATTCCAGTAGCCCCTTCAAGAGCACACTCACAATGACCTAACTTTCTAAAGGTCCCACCATCTTCCAGTAATGCCACAAGCTAGGGCCCAAATCTTCAGCACATGGGCCTTTAGAAGATATTTAAGGTCTAAATCATAGCAAAGGTGAGTTCTAAAGACCTAATGCACCACATGATGACTACAGTTAATACAAACACATCGTGTGCTTGAAATTTGCCAAGAAAGTAGTATTCTTACACACACATGAACACAGGTAAGACAATGGATAGGTTAACTAGCTCGATCATGGTAATCATCATGTACAAAAATATCCAAACAAAAATATCCAAACATCTTTGTCAAAAAATGTTTCATTAAATTGTTGGGGAAAAAGAGGGGATCATCCAGGAAGCAACGGCTGGGTGCACTACAGAGAAAAAGAAAGCTCCCGCAATAGAAATCCAGAAAGAAATCTGGGGAAGGAGACACGTAGTATTAGTAGATTTTGTTAACGCAACCAGTCGTGGTGTGTTCTGTGCTCTGGGTGAACCTGACAGGGAGAGACTGACCACAGGTGTGTAGATCAGAGGTTTCTCCAAAAAAGGGATATTTAAACTAGGTCTTAAAGATCTGGTAGGAAGGCAGGAATGACAAAGGAAGATTTCCAGGAGAGCTGAGACTTGGAAGAAGCAGGGAGTCCTTAGGAAACAGCAGGAGCTTGATTAGAAAGTAGAGCGCATGCTGAGAAACCCCTGCTGGCGAAGCAGTTTTCTGAAGGGTACCGGATGAGCAAGAGGACACATAACACTAAATCTTTCCTAAAGCAAGAGAGACAGTCTTTTTTTTTTTTTTTTTTTTTTGAGCAAATAGCTCAGGTTAGGCTTGAACTCACTAGGTAGCGTAGGCTGGCCTCAAACTTGCAGCATTTCTCCTGCCTCAGCCTCCCACGTGCTGGGATTACAGGTATGCACCACCACATCTGACAAGTTAGATGTTCCTCATGTGACTTAATTTTAAATCATTAACTTAATAGGAGAAAAACTGACTATTGGTTTTTGCTCATAAAATTAAAGGTCTCCCAAAGACACAGTTAGTATCTGAAAAATGCCGGAAGCAATTCCTCTTCTCTGCGGTGTTCTGTTTGCCACCGAGTGATGTTTGAGCATCCAGAGTCTCAGCATTCTGCTCCGGTGTCCTGGCGTGAAGGAAGGTAGACTGCTTTTCCTCTACTACTTACAATATTACAAGACATTTGTTTTCTATCATAGGAAACAGAGAAGCCTTTGTCACATATAGCCATACCGCACCTCCAGAGTCCATGTAAGATGTTCTCTCTCTTGGGCAATCATATAGGGACTTTAGTGACTTAAATTACTTTAACGAAGTTCAAACTCCAAGACAGGCTGAAGTTTTACAAATCTTAATGCCCCAAAGCAGGTTTATCGCAAGGAAGTGGGCTTTATCTGCATGCTGAGCCTCCAGCTAATCCCTTAGCTGGCTCAAGGATTGCTTTCCACAATTGAAATTACTCTGCTGCCAAGAATAGATTTGTCCAGAGCTAGACTTTTATATATTCACCACCTTGACAGGTTGCAGACGTTAAAAATGTATGTTCTTATGTTTACCTAGCTATGGTTTTTTTAAATGACCAATGGCTCCTGTGTGAGATCGCCTAATTTTTTTTTCTCTTAAACACATTGGTCTTTTGAAAGTACATCCTGTAAGACTGTAACCTATTTTTATGAGATATTGTAGAGTGGTAAAAGGTCATATTAATACTTTTGAATTTTCCTACAATAATTGAGTTGCATCTGATTTTTTAAATGGAGGACATAGAATTTTAAAGAGCATCTGCTTCTCACCCATAGTTTTTTCCATGAGCCTTCTTCTCTCTGCTTTTCTTATTCAGGATTTCTATGATATTTTTGTTACTATTAAAACCGGCCCCTCAATCAGTGTCAACAGACTGTCTAAAGACAACCAAAAGAATTTCAAGTCAAACCACATTTCTACTGAGGCTAAAACTAAATTGTGCACTCCACAAGTGAAACTTTTCTGTAAGTACTCTGAGTATTGTCATAATATTCACAAAGTGAATAATCTCTCAGCTTGTTCAAGAATCTATTCTAGGCAAGCATGGTGGTGCACATCTGTAATCCCAGCATTCAGGAGGCTGAGACAGGAGGATTGCTGTGAGTTCTAGGCCAGCCTGGGCTATATAGTGAATTCAAGACCAGCCTGAACTACATACCAAGACCCTGTCTCCAAAAAAAGCCAAAAAACAAACAAACAAATCTATTCTAAGAGCAAATCTGAGGCCAAATCCCCTTTGTAGGATCTTTAAGGATCTCTACAACATGAGTTCAGAAATTAAGGAAACAATGAGTAATAATAAATTTATTCATCACAGTCACGGGGTCTAGAGAGAGTGATGGCACACCATGCAAAAGGTCAGATGGGAGGAATTGAGAGAAAATATCACAACCCAGCAGGAAGGGAGCTAGCAGGGTGGGGGCCATGGCAAGCACCTTCACTGAGGTCCCTGTGGAGGACAGATCATGAGGGGTTTTACTGCTGTATTTGGATGTCACTAGGTCACAGTCAGCGGAGGGGCAAGAAGAGGAACTTGTGGCAGGAACCAGCCTTATCGCACTAGTGCACCTGGACTCCGGGGTGAGGTGCTTACAGCATACGTGTTGGGATGTTGAGGCATCAGGAAAATACTGTTTTCTAAATTTGCAATTCAGTTTCCTGTGGTATAATATAAATTGGGGGAGCAGTCACAGAGCAAGTGTGTGGTGGAGATTAAAGAATGGAAGTGCATCGGGTCAGAGAGATACATCTAGAAATGACAGAAACTCTTAGAGCGTTGCCTCTGAAGGTGGAAGTTTGAGTGGTGACAGTAGAAGTAAATGGGAGTGCATGTTACTGGGCCCTGCAGAGGTACCATGGCCACTGCATCATGGGCTCATCACGTCAGGTGATGCTACAGTTTGTCCCTACCAAAACTCATGTTAAACTGTGATTCCTGACCTAACAGTATTGGGAACTGGTGATGCCTTTAGAAGGTAGTTAGGTCATGGAGGCTCTACTCTTATAAAGGAGCTGATGTATTTCTGGTGAGAGGAGGTTAATTATCTAGACAGTGTGTTGTTGTAAAGGGAGTCCAGCTTCCCAGCTTTTTCTCTTGCTTCTCTCTTGCTGCATGATCTCTTCCACTCATGCCCAGTTGCCCTTCTTCTTGTAGCTAAGCAGATGTCAGCACTATGTTCTTAGACCTTGAAAACTATGAGCTAAGTAAACCTCTTTCCTTCATAAAATACCCCGGGAATTTTGCTGTAGTAGCACAAAATGGACCAAGATGAATGATTAATGATAATCAGCCATCTACCGAAACTGGCTGATGTCCACTGTCTGTGTCATTCTGTCTTAGTTCCTGTCATAGGGATACTGTCCCATGGGTGTAAACTGGTGGTACATGGATCTTCACATTCAAGCCCATTCCATGGTATAGTTTGGATTCTACATGTTCCCTAAAAGCAAGTATGTTACAGGCTTATTCCCCAAAGTGGTCCTCTTATAGTAGTAGTGGAAGCTTTCAGGAGTGGGAGTCGCACGGGAGGCCTTCCAACCACTGGGGCATGCCTGTGGAGGGGCAAATGGGACTGGAGCCTCTTCCTCTTCTGCCCTTTCTCTTCATGGTCATGAGGTGAGTAGCTCTGCTCTGCCACACACTCTCCAACATGATGTGCTGCCTCACCACAGGTCCAAAAGCAAAAGGGCCAAATCTCCAAAACTTTTGGCCAAGATAAACCTTTTGTCTTTATAAGTTGATTGTCTTGGGTATCTGTTACAGTGACAAAAAGCTTATTAACACATTTCATATGTCCATCCACATGCATCTATGTTCTTCCAATCTTTTTCTCTCTCCACTGCTGACTAGCCAGCCAAGGAATCCACTATTTCCCATGGTTCTCATTATTTTCTAACAATGGGCTACTTCTCTTTCATTATTAGGTAAGTAACCAAAAGTACTGCCCAAATCTCAGCCAATTAGAAAGATATTTTAACTGCAGTCTTTCAAGGCAACTTTTGAACAAAGCTGCTCATTCATCCATTTGGTTTGCACACACATACCAAGCCCACCTCCAGCAGAACAAGCTTGGGTTTTTCCTACCTCTGGTGGGATCCCTCCAGCACTGCCATCATAAGCAAAAGAAGGATTACCTGGATGCTTGGGCTCTGGAGGGACTGCCAGTGTGTGCCATTTGCTTGTGCCCACCAGTGCTGCTCAACTTCTAGCAGATCACTGATGGGTCAACCTGACCTCACGACTTTCCAGGTCTGCCTAGTTAATGATGGACATATCCAGCTACATGGTCACTTGGTGCTCCATTCTCAGTCATGGTGTCTCGACTAAAAGCTAGTAGTTTACCGGGAGACATTCGAAAGGCACAGAATTCTACAGTGCTGATAAAGTGGCATTGCTCCAAAGTTCCAGGGCTCACTTTGTGATTCCTTCACTGGGGCTTGCATCTTTTCCCTCCATTGATCTTTCTGATTCTTATCATAGAGACCTTTCCTACTCTGGCCTCACTGAAAGCCTGCATGTAGTCTTTTGTACCACTCAGTACTGGAGCTGTAACAGTCTTCCCAGTTGTGGAACATGCTGTTTCAAAACCTGAAGAGGCCAAACAGTGCTTGTGATTCCTTCTTTGTGGCAGGAAGAGCATAATACAATACTTTGGAGGGGATATGCTGGCATCACCCTCACCGCTTGACCCCTAAAATGTTTATGGTTCTGCCAATCACTCAGTCTGCCATAACCCCAAAGTGCCTCCGGAATCCCCATATCCTATTGCAGTACTGGCTTCTTTCCAGGAAAATCTAGAAATTCTTGTATTTACTCCATACCGATGGTTATGAAGCTGTAGGAAGTATAAGAACATATTTGAAAACTTTTAAAAATATAAATTCTCATACCCTTCCATAGAGATTCCAATTCTAAATATCTGTTTAGTCCCAGAAATTGGCATTCTGTGAAACCACTCCAGTGTGTCTGAGGAACTCCGAGAAACTCTGCTTTATGACTGGA
>PVJO010022499.1:0-27926 GCA_004026905.1 Hystrix cristata | reverse complement strand
GCAGCGGTACCTTCCCTGTCCACGTCTTCCACACACAGAAGTAGACCGGCACCCAGCAGGCCAAGGGGCCTGAACATCAAGTACAGTAGCAGGGAAACCCAGTTAAGATGTGTACATTTGGTTAGTCATGCTGACGCACAGTTGTAATCCCAGCATTCTGGGAGGCTGAGGCAGGAGGAGGATTGGGAATTTGAGCCCAACCTGGGCAAGTCAATGACTTAGCAAGACCATGTTGTGAGATAAATATTTAAAAATAGGGCTGGAGATGCAGCTTAATGTGAATGCCCTGGGTTCCATCACTAGTACCATGCAAAACAAAACAAAATCTTCATCTTTTTCAACAATCTATTTGTGTAATTATTTACAATGTGGTGACTACTATCTTCCAGTTCTTCATTCAGCCCTTATTTGCAGAGTACCATATACTGTTGTCACATTAAGCAAACAAAATCTCTGCCATCATGGAGCTCACATCTCAGTGGGTTACACATATAGTAAAGAAGGAGCCTAAATGGTAACATATTATAATTTCAGGTTGACAAATTGAGAAGGACACAAAGACTAAGTTGCCAGTCACCGTGGGGTATTCTTTAACAGCTGCTAAGAAGTTCTGTCACGTTATTCTTTCTGTGCTTTTCCAGGTCGTCGTCAGCCACATTCAGTTTAAAGCATAAACTGGTTCACTTGTCTTCTTTTCCCATACACTTCAACAATTTTGGTAGCCCCAAGATTTTCCCTTTCTTGAAGTTTGGATGGAGTCTTCTGGGCCTGATTTTTTATTTCAACCAAACCTCTGGCCACCTTTTAAATTGTCCCAATAGTTTTAGTGTAAACAAATTTTCTATATCCCCTGAAGTCAATCCAGGAAATTAATATATTTCTACAAAATGGTCCAGTTCATCTACTTTGATATTCCCTCCCAGTTTGCACACTCACTTTTCACCCACTCTCTGCTCCTTCCTAACCCTCTCTGTTTCTGTTGCATCTCTGTATCTTACTCAGACAGCCACTTTATTGTGCCCACAGACGTGGTAGGCCAGGACCTGGGGCAGGGCACTGTGTGGACACAGAGGTCTCTGCTCTGTGGTGTCTGCAGCCACAGTGGGGACATCTCAAGCAAGTGGATCTGAGGCATCCCTGGGCTTCTTCACTCTGAGGTCTCCTGCCTGGGTGAGCAGACACCAAGTCAGCAATCTGTGGACAGAGTGACCCTCAGCTTCTCCCCACTAAGCTGAACTTCCTTATAGCATGGCAGCTCCAGGGCAAATGGACTCCTCACAGGCAGCTCTGGGCTCCCAGAGCACACCTTCCAGAAAACAACAGAGAGCCAGGGATGTCACCAGGCATCTCTCCAGCTGTCCTCCACCAGTGGAAGCAGTCCCCGTGTAACTGAAACTTTCTAGCTCTTGAGTACTTGTTTGGGGGCAAGGAATATTGAAGCCAATAAAACAGCAAGGGGTGGGGGGGGGTGGCCAGTTGTGTGTTTATTAGAAAAAAATGAAAGAAAAGTTCTCTGCTGGTTGGAGAAGGGTGTACTGTATGGCAGACACAGTAGATATTTTGATCCATTGGCTTTTTATACAGTTTCGGGGATCGGTGTTAGAGACAGAAAGCAGGGACGCTCCTGGTTGCGGGTAGCCTTTGATGTCTGGAAAGCAAGCTGCTTCATTTGCATTTCACTTCCTCCGAGGTCTCTCCCCTTTGGTTAAGGGCTTTGTCTCTTGCATTTCATTAGGCCCTGATAGCCCATTTTGGTATGCTAACTCACTTAGCCCTCCACACACGCTTCAAAGTTTACTTTAAAGTAACTTAGGCCCAGGACTTAATAGCTTACTTTAACTATTTAGGACCCAAGCCCTATCTGTCTAATTTCCCTTATGCCCTGGCTTCACCAGGTCCATCCAGGTTCCAGGATAGGGGCACAGACTCAACCTCTCAGGGAGGAACTGTCCAGGCCACCGTGTAGAAGGCAGGTCATGATGGAGACAGATCCGCAATGCGTCCATCCCTAGAAATTCTCGGAGCAGGCCACAGCTGTGCATGTGCAGAAGCGGTGGTGACTGCATCCTCTGCACTTGATCTAGGACCTTCCCTTGTGAAGTCAGCAAGCACACCTGTCACTTGGGCAGGCACACAACAGTCCACCCAGGAGTGCGGGAAGAGCACTTTTCTGTGCTTCCTCCACTGGGCTCCCAAGCCTAGGGAGTGTGCCCTGCCTTTCCACCTGCCGAGGGTTAAAACTAGACCCGCATCTTTCCCCATGCACTAAGCTAAAATCAAAGTGGATCAAAGATCTAAACATTAAAACATTAATATTTAATATTTAATATTAAAATGTTATTAATATTTAATATTAAATCTGCTGGAAGATAGAATAGGTAGAACTCTGGAAGACACAGGTGTAGGCAAAGACTTCATGAATAAAACCCCATTTGCCCAGGAAATATCACAAAGAATCAACAACTGGGACCTGATCTTGTTAAAAAGCTTTTGCACAGGAAAATAAACCACCAACAGAGCAAAGAGACAACCCACAGAGTGGGAAAAATTTTTGCCAGCTGTTTCTCTGACAAAGAGCTAATATCTAGAATACATAAAGAACTCAAAAAAAATCAAACCCCCCAAATTTAAAGACCCCGTCCAAAAATGGGCAGCTGAAATTAAAAGACACTTCTCAGATGAAGAAGCAAGAAATGGCAAATAAACATATGAAAAAATGCTCCACATCACTAGTCATTCAAGAGAGGTAAATAAAAACAATGCTAAGATTCCATCTCACTCCAGAGAGGATGACTATTATCAAGAAATCCACCAATAACAAATGGGGGTGGGTTGTGGAGAAAAAGGAGCCCTTCCTCCACTGTTGGCGGGAATGTTGACTTGTGCAACCACTGTGGAAATCAATATGAAGATTCCTCAAAAAACTAAACACAGAGGTTCCATTTGACCCAGCTATTCCCCTTCTTAGGATCGTCTCCAAAGAATTAAAAGCATCATACCACAGTGATATATGCACACCCATGTTTATAGCGACACGGTTTGTAATAGCTAAATCTTGGAAACAGCCCAAATGCCCATTGACTGATGAATGGATAAAGAAAATGTGGTTTGTTTATACAATGGAGTACTACTCTGCCATAAAGAATGATAAACTTGAGATATTCCTAGGTAAATGGATGCATCCTAAGACCATACTCTTAAGTGAAATAAATCAGACACACATGTTTAAATACCACTTTGTTTCTCTGGTGTGAGGAACTCAGAGTGTAAATAAGGACTAAAATGTATTACATTGGGAAAAGGAAGAAATTGTTCAAATGGGAAGGTGAACAAGAGATAGGGAAGGGAACAGAGGGACAAGAAAAAAAGAAGAGAAGGAAAAAGTAGAAACAAAGCTTCTGTAAATAAGAAGGGAAGGGGAATGGAAAAAAAAGAAGCAGCAAGATATATCATGTACTGCTACAAATTCCCTGTGATGAATGTTATCATTATGTATATCTAAAATGTACCATTAAAATAGAATTTTTAAAAATAATTTATGCAATGGAAAATTTTTTAAAAATTAGTTGACTATAATGGGGTTATTTTTCAGCACTTAGGAGAATTCCACTGGTTTTTGTCTCTGTTTTTATGCCTAAAGTTTTGGATTACTAAAGCTTCGTAGCCTTCAGCTTTGTTCATTTTGCTCAAGTCACTTTGGCTATACAGGGTCTTTTATAAGATAACAATTATTTACTGCATATCTCAAAAAACAAGAAGAAAAGATTTTGAATGCTTTCACCATGAAGAATTGATAGGTGTTTAAGGAGACAGCTATATTTAATCTAACCCAAACATTACATGACATAGACATGTCTCAAAATATCATACAGTATCCTGATGATATGTTCAACAAATAATTGCACACTAGACAATCTAGATGAAATAGACAAATTCCTAGAAAGACAGTAATTACTAAAACTGCCTCAGGAAGATGTAGAAAATCTCAACAAACGTGTAATATGTAAGAAATGGACTCAGTCATCAAACCCTCCCCACAGGCGCTCTTCCAGCTACAGAGAGCGGTGCTTCTTTCCTGCGCTTCAGTTCAGGCAGCTCCCTTCCAGAACGGTTTGTGCGCAGGGTAGGAAAGCCCTTCTTAGGTCTAACCCAAGGACCATGCCTCTGGAGCCTAACAGCGCTCCCTTACTGAGCACTGCCCAGAGCTCACCCCCTCGCTAGGAATGAAGCTGTAGATGCGTGGCACTTGGATCACTCCAGCCGGGCCTCCCGTTTTTCTCCCCACTTGTTTATGGAAGCCAATGGCTCAACTCGAGCAAACCCAGCTGTGCTCCTCTTGCAGAGTCACCACCCCCCCCTTCAAATTTCTGCACCCAAACCTTTTGGGGCTTGCAAATAGAGCACCAACTGCTGGAGCAGAGAACACCAAACAGTTGCTCCTGCTTCTGCATAAGAATTGGCTCCTCAAGTTCCCTGGACTCACCTCTTCAAACCTGAAAAGCCATCTCTTTCATAAAACTAGCTCTGTCCAGACACCTCACACATCGCTACCATCCCACTGCCCCTCCCACTGTCTGCGACAAACATACCCACCCATTGGCCTACCCGAAACATCACTACTGAACCATATGGATGTGCTTGGTTCGACTTCTCTCATAGCTCTAGGGTTTACAACCAAGCCTATCAGAATCACCCTTCAATAGCATTTCTTGTACCTGCTGCACCACCCAGAATGGGACTGGGCCTGCAGCAGGTGCCTGCTGCACACGGGGTCCAAGCTGTCACACTAGAAGGTGATCGGTCTGCCTTGGTCTGTGATGTGCTCCTTCCTGACCAAGCAGGTTACCGCCACCATTTGCCCTGTACAGTGGAGGCTGTCATGAGAAACACACTTTAGAGAAGGAAAGCAGAGTGGTACAAGGGCAAGAGCCTTCATTTCTGGGCTGCTGGCCAGCCCCTCCCATCTTTCTCAGGCTGCTAAGAACCAGGCTCCCCTCCCGCATCATAAGCAACATCCACTGCGCGTCACCCATAGGCCATGGAATCTGGGGGATGCTGAATCTCTGCACACAGTAACCTCACGCGAGTCCCCACTCCCAGAGTTAACATTACTTGCACTGCCTCCCAGTGTCTTTTCAGGGAGTTAAATTGCATCCTCCACATGAAAGGCCATCCAGAAGCACTCGAAGTATCCCAAGTAGTGGCACTCAGATTGCTCAAGATCAGGTGCTCTGCAGGGCACGGTGATGCATGCCTGTCATCCCAGCATTCGGGAGGCTGAGGCAAGACAGGGATTTGGACTTTGGTAAACACAACTTTTTCTCTCTGGTATGAAGTGTTGATCTCAGGATCTTGCCACTGAGCTATACTCCCAGCCCTTGTATGTGTTTTATTGTGAGACAGGGTCTCACTAAACATGACATTCTTAACTCATCCCAAAACACGAGTCAGTCTATAATTGCTGTTGGGACTCAAGGAACATTTCGGAGTGATCCATGTCATTTCTCACACCAAAGTAGATTTCCAGTAGGTGGACATTTTAAAGTACTACCCTCTGCTGTCAGGAAATATTTTCATGATTTTAGAGTGGGTACTGGTTTCCATACGCACACAAAGTCCGAATTCTTCATGACAAAAATTATCAGTTACATGAATTTAAAGTTGTTTAGTCTTCTACATGGAACAGGACCATGAGCACAGTTGAAATGAAGCAATGAGGAGAGAAAGTATTTTCAAGTTATAGCAAAGTTTCGACACTCTAAATATACAAATAGCATTTACAAATAGATATGAAAAGCATGAGTGTTGCTATTAGAAAATAGGAAAAGATATGAATAGACAATTCTAAGAAGGCATCACCAGACAGATCTCACATGAATTAGTGTCCATCCACATTAGAAATCAAAAGGAAAGTGAAACACTGCTGAGAAGTGATGCTGCTGATTGCATGGAAAATTATGAATAAATGTGCTATAAATAGGGATGGAGGGAACAGAAGGGAAGAGCGGGGCAGAGGGGGGATAAACCAAGATGCGTCATGTACAGGTACATAATAAATGTGATGAATGTGACCATTATACGTACAATACACCAATACATGTACTTGGTTAAAAATAAAAAAAAGAAAAGATAGAAAATGTTAAACATAATGTATTCTGTTTGAGGCACAGTGTAGGAATATAAAAATTGGTATAAACTTTTGTAAGGACAATTTGGTCATATGTATCAAACACTAAAAAAAGTCTTACACTTTGATCAACGGTTCCCCTTCTAAAAACCTACACTACAAAAACAAGTACAGCAGGATATTCATTTCAGCACTGTTCCTAATGCTGAAAAATGAGAAGCAACCAAAAGGTGTATCATCAGGGGTTCTGGAATATTATACCGCCCCCAGCTGGCACCCAACAAAGCACAAGTGTCCTTGTGACAGATATGCTGTGCTAGACCTACAGACCATAGGTAATCCCTTCCTTCTGTGTATTTTATCACGCTGAGGCCACCTAGCCCACATCTCGGGTCTCCTGGACTAGGCATACTGGATCTGTGAACTTGGTTACAGTAGTTAGTTGGTCAGAGCCCAACCAGCGCTGGGTACTGTGATGCAGCTGGACTTGCAACCCAGCATAGAAGAGGCTGTGGGTCTTAGTGGCACACAGGGTGTCACCTCCTGAGTTTCCCTATCTGAGCACCTCATGGCCTCCCCACTGCTTTGCATTCCACCCTGTTCTGCTCTTGGGCTGTCACCAGGGTCTTGCCGCTGAAATGGGAACCTAGGGGTGTGGTCCTAGCCAGGGTTCCTCTTCCACGGCTGCCTGGAAGGCGCAGCTCCACTGGTTGCACCAGAAGCGCAAGGCCACCTCTGCTCTCAGCCTTGTTCCTGGGGACTAACCAGACACGCCTCAGAGTGACCAGGGCCAGCTAGCAGCCTATGGCACACACTTGAGATTCTGTCCTCGGTGCCAGTCTCATGCTGCCCCTCTTCTGGGGAAGTGATTTTGTTCAGTCCTTGGTCTCTGAGCAAAAGAAGGCCAGTGGCATCTGGCATTCCTGATGCGGGTTAAAGCCCTGCCCGGAAGCCTGCCTTCACCTCCTTCCTGAGCCAATACCCATGCCCAGAGCTCTTGCTCTTGGAGTAACCCCGTCCACCCACCTGTCAGTCACCCTTCTGCAGTGTCCTCAGGATGGGGCTGTCATCCTACATGAACGCACACCGAGTCCCACAGCACTTATCTGCTGAGCAAGGTTGGCTCTCTGCTGTCCGCACACAAAGTTTTCTGTGCGTTTGAAGATTCCCCTGTAAGCTGCTGGCAGGCAACAATGTCCAATATCCTGCACAGGCCACAGGTACTAAGCATATGCACTCTTTACACACATGCATGCACACACACACACGGCTCTAGATGCATATGCTGTATGTGCCTCATAGGCACGTGAACACACAGACATTCACACTCTCGTGTATACCTTAAAACTAGAGGTGTGATGCACTGACACAGCATCGTGCTTTGCCTGCCTGATCCCAGATGCCACCAGAATTCTGCCTCTTTCTGGTCAGGTCACCTCCACCTGAACATACTCCTCCTCTTGATTCCTATGGCTACCCTCAGAAGTGCTCATGGGCTCTCTGCCACCTCAATTTCTAGCCAGTTCTTGGCTGGCATGAGACATGAAGTACAGATGTACAGCATGGACAGATGTGATGGATGAAACGGCAGCATCTCTGATGTGTTCTCCCTGGCCTGTGCCTGGCTGGGACAGCAGCTTTGGTCCCCAGGCCAGGTCTCATTCACCAACAGGAACCTATGCTTCTTCCTATGCCTTCTGTCCCTCTCTTCCTCTTGCTCAGTTTTTGGTCACACCTTCCTGGAAAGCCTCCTTCACCTGTGTCCAGTAGACTCTTGCATCTTCTCCAGGCCCAGGGACCTTGAGCCTGCAGACACAAGACACAAGAGGCAGCACCCCAAGCACAAGTCTGTAGACCAAAGGATATGGGGATGGAAATTCTTTCATCAGCCAAGTAGGCAAAAGGAAGCAGAACTTTCCTTAATTCTGGGGAAGGTAAACTACCAAGACCTAACTCTGGTAGCCTGGTAAATATGCAGCCTCCTCATCTGGCTTTAGTGCCACCCATGGTAACCAGCTTTCTTTTATTGCCCCTCACCAAGAAATTCCTTGCAAGGTGCTCAGGGGCCTCCCTGGAGTCTTGGTTCACAAGATCAGGAGAACAGATGTTGTGGGCACAAGGCAGGGTAAAGGCAGTAAGACAAGGTCAGGAACACTGTTGGGAGGATGAAAACAGAGACACTTCAGGGACTCATACAGCCTTGGGAGGGCAGTTCCCAGAAATTCTCATTAAAGACAGTTGGTATAATTGGCCCTTGGGAAGGAGAAATGTTTCATATTTTCCAGTGTACTCCTTTTATCCCATTGGGCAAGTTGAGCTTTAAAATTAAACTATAACAGGCACTGGTTTTAAAAAGATGCTAACAGGTCCCTTGGGACAGGCCCACTTTCACTATCCAAGAAAGAGAAAATACCCCACTTTCTCTTACACTCATTCACCCAATGATTAGAACTGAATAAAGAAAAAAGGAGCCAGGCATATGATAGCACATGTCTGTAACCCTAGCCCTTGGGAGGCTGATGCAGGAGGATCATGAGTTTGAGACCACTCTGGGCTACACATCAAATTGAAGGTCAACTTCAACTACATAATGAGACCCTATCTCAAAAATAGAAGAGGGAAAGACAGGTGGTTGGTGAGGGGAGAGGGAGCTGGAGAGGGAGAGAGAGAAGGAGAAAGAGGACCAATTGAGTGAATTTATGTCCTCAGAGAGGATGGTTAGCCATACTCTATTCCCCATTCACATATCATCTCCAACCACTGGTTCTCAAAGCAAAGGCCATGGACTAATATCACTGGCATCATCAGCTAAATCTCTGGGAACAGTGAACTTTGTGACATATCAACTTGTTGTCTTCTTAACCCTTTCTCCTGGTTCTATGATAACCTTGAAAACTGGCCTATCATAGTGAAAACCAGAAACCTAGCACCCACTGAAAGGGGTGGAACAGGTTTGGATATCCTTCCAGAACAATCATTATTTAATTTGCCTGGCGGTTCCCTGAAACAACAGCACCTCTCACTCAGGATGTCCAAGAATGATGGGCTGCACAGGTATTTACCAGAAAGTAGTCAGGGTCCAGAGCCAGCCAGCTGGACTACAATACTCTACAGTCTTACGTTCTGCTATTTTTTTTTAACCAATGTCAGAAATATTACTTTCTTTCTTTCTTTCTTTCTTTCTTTATTTATTTATTTATTTAAAACCAAGAAGATTTATTGGTACATTTAGACATACATAACAATCGCATTCATCATAGTTAATTTGTACCTATATGACCATTGCAGGGAGGAGCCTCATAGAGTAAACTAGACAGCAGTGACATCATTAGTTTGCTTTTGGCCAACATTCCAAGGAATAGCTGATGTGGCATATGGCAGGAAGACAGTTGCTACAGTTAACTCTAGTTTTTACAGTTCCCAGGGTCCCTCAGATAATGTTTATCTTGACATTCCAGTTCTTTTTGCTTACAATGTCCCCTTGATTTGGCAAGAGTCTTGGGAATACAAAAGAAGGATTTCAGGGAAATAGTGCTACATGCCCTAGTTTTTCTCAGGGAAGATGTACCACCCAAAGGCTGTCTTTATCTAACCTAAGTCAGAGCTTACCCAATACAGTCTTTCACAGAGCAGGATGGGGTGTTGGATGCCAAAAGCAATCAGAGGCAATTGTTCAACATTGTGGCCACCTGAGGCAGCAGATAACAGTTGGGACAATCGCCTTATCACAAAACTTAAAGGGAAAAAGTTATGGAAGGAGATGTCCATAGGGGGTTTTGAAAAGCTGTGGCAGATTTCTGGAAATCTATAAAGCCAGGAACACACACAGGAGAGGAATCGTGCTCAAGAAAGCCCTGAGAGGGCCCTAAGCTCTTAATTCTGCCTAAACTTGAAGTTCTTCTGAGGCAGAAAGTGAAGGGTGAAGGTTGGCTGGCTGCATGGTGAAGATGGGTCCCAACATACACAGTGCTCATTTTCAAACACTGGAAGAAATACAGGTTCCAGAAATTGAAGGAAATATTAGTTCAATCATTATCTGACTACTGAGCTACCCAAGCAGAGACTCCAGTGGCCGCATTCAACAAAGCATTCAGACTTTGCATGTTGTATGTTGAATTCATGTAACAAACAGCAAAAATAACAAATTCTGTGGCGGGGATAGAATTTGATTTACAAAATTGCCAAAATTATAACATAGCTAATTTTCAAAAATTACTATGAGACAAAAAATATGTAAAGCAAAAAAGTATATGAAGGTGACCATAGAGATAAATGTAAAAGAGTATAATTATATTTTTGTTTTAAAGTCTGTTCATCTCTTATCTGACTCCAAAAAAAGAAAACATTGAATAAAGCAATAATGATGAGATTATTTAATGAATCTATAATGTATAAGTATGCAATTAATATGATAAAAATAGTATAGAAGATGGAAGAAAGAAGTCATATAGAACCAAAATTTTGTACACTATTTAAATTAAGTTGGCATAAATCTCAAATATAATGTTAGACAGTAAGATGCCACTTGTAATCATGAGGCAACCACTAAGAAAATAACTCAAACATCCAGGTGTCGTGGCACATACCTGTAATCCAAGTACTTTGGGAGGCTGAGTCAAGAGACTCACAAGTTTGAGCTCAGCCTGAGAAACTGCAATTTGGTGAAAACTTATCTCAAAATAAAAGCCAAAAGGCTGGAGGTGTAGCTCAGTGACAGAACACTTGCCAATACTAAAAATCATATCCACTAGAAAATATCTATTTAACCCAAAATGAGATGAATAGGTGGACAAAAAAGATATACGACATATACGAAACAAATAACAAAAATGGCAAATATTAATCCTATCTTATCAATAATTATATTGAATATAAATGGTTTAAACACTCGAAATAAATGGCAAAGATTGATAGAATGAGTTTTAAAGAAAAATATGATGGAAAGCAAGCTTTAGATTCAAAGACACATTAGGTTGGAAGTAAAAGAATGGAAAAAAACTATATCATGGAAAAGAATAAGCAAAGAGAGCTAGAGTAATTATATGAATATCAGATGAAATACACTTTAAGATAAAAATTGTTACTAGAGACCAAAGAGGGCAGTTTATAATGATAAAAGATGCAAAGTTTGTTTTAGTTCACGGTTTTAGTGGGTTCATTCCATGGTCTTCTGGCTCCAAGACAGAAACAGCATGGTAGAAGGGCCTGACAGAGGAAAACTGTTCGATCATGGCAGCCAGAAAGCACAGAAAGAGAGAAGGAGTCAGGGACAAGAATACATCCTCTGGGTCACATCCCCATTAACCCACCCCTTTCCACCAGGCCCCACTTCCTAACAGTACATTCAGCCTTGAACTTAATGGATTAATCCAGTGAAGAGTGTAGAACCCTCATGATCCAATCATCTTCCAAAAACTCCACCTCTGAATACATGAGACTTTTAGAGGAATATTTTAGATGTAGACCATAAGAATACATATAAAACATGTACATTAATGTTCAAAGAGGCATTACTCATAATAGTCCCCAAAATTCAAACAATTCAAATATCCGTCAATGGATAAATGGATAACAAATTGTGGTATATCCATACAATGGAATATTATATCATTTGGCCATAAAAAAGAACGAAGTTCTAATACATGCTAGCAAATGGATGAAATTTGAAAATATTATGCTAAGTAAAAGAAGTGAGTCACAAACCACCACATATTATATAGTTCCATTTATATGAAATGTCCAGAGTATGCAAATCCATAGTGACAGAAAGCAGATTAGTGCATGTAGGGAGATAGAGAATGACTACTAATGAATAGCATGTTTCTTTTTCAAGTGATGAAAATATTCTGAAACTGGAGTGGGGTAATGGTTGCACAACTCTGTGAATATACTAAAGATCACTGGATTGTATACTTTTCTGTGGTACTGGGGATTGAATCCAGAGCTTTCACGCTGAGTTATATTCCCAGCCCTTTTTAATTTTTAATTTTGAGAAAGTGTCTCACTATATTGCCCAGGCTAGGCTCACACTTGCAATCCTTCTGCCTCAGTCTCCTGAATAGCTGGGATTTCAGGTATGCACCACCATGCTTGGCAAATTGTATGCTTTAAATGGTGAATTACTCATATGTCTCCTTTTTTTTCAGGGCCTCATTCCTGCTAGGTATTAAGCACTCTACCACTAAGCTATATTCTGAGCCCTTTTTTCAAAAAAAATTATTTTGAAACAAGATCTCACTAAATCGTCCCAGGCTGACCTTCAAATTGCAATTCTCCTATATCACCCTCCCAAGTAGCTGGGATGACAGGTATGTGCCACCATGCCTGAGTATATCTCAATTTTTTAAATCTCAGGAATGAAGTTCTATTACTAAAAGAAAGAAGCAAGAGACATATATGGAAATACATGTGGCCGCCAATGGAAAGGAACAAGTCAAACTCTATCCCCAATTCAGCTCATCCTTCATTCCTGTCCCTAAGCCTTCTCTTCAGCCACAAAGAAAATGCATCCAGCCTGAGAGAACTCTAGGCCCTACACTCTGGTTCAATTACCAACCCAGCCCCTGAGAAGATGCTGACGCTGGTGTATACTGCTCCTCATCACCAGCACTGGAGACAAAATGACTCAGCTAGTTGACATTAGCCAACCCTCATCCTTGGCTACAACAAAACTAGGATCATTTGTTATCAGGAAAACACATATTAAACCCACAATAAGATACCACCACATACTTATTAGAATGACTAAAATGAGAAAGAATAAGCATACCGAGTGCCAGTGAGGATGTGGAAGAAATGGGACTCTCACTTTACAGGCTGGGTGCAAAATGGTGCAGCCCACTAGTTTCTTTATTAATAAATTTCATTGTGTATGTGTAAGACATACAATATGATGTTATGAGATACATATAGATAGTAAAAACAAGTCACTATAGTGAAGCAAATAATCATACCATCATCTCGTATAGTTACCCATTTTTTTATTTTTTGTGACAATATCAGCTAAAATCTACTCATTTAAGGGGCTAGAGTTGTAACTCAGCACCAGAGTGCTTCCTTAGTATGTGCAAGGGCCTAGGTTCCATCCCTTATCTCACACACATACACACACACACATGCATGCACACACAAAATAATCTACTCATTTAGTATGAAGCCCATATATGGTACCATTTTTACTTTGGATCATCTCTAGATTTGTTCATCCTCCATATCTGCTACTTTGTATCCTCTGATCTACATCTCTCCATTTTCTCTCACCTCTTTCCATACCTGGTAACTACTGTTTCATTCTCCATCTTCATACAGTTGACTTTGCTATTTTTGTTCCACATACATGTGAGATTGCACAATATTTTTCTTCCTGTGTCTGGCTTATTTCACTTAGCATAATGACTTCTAGGCTCATCCATGTGTTATCTGTTCTTGTTGCATTATTCCCTTAACTAGTGTGTAGTGACCTTCTTTGCTTCTTCTGATGAGTTTTACCTTTAGGTTTACTTTGAGAGTAAAAGTACTACTCCTGCTTATTTTGGGGTTCCTGATGCATGAAATACTGTTTTTCATCTTTTGATTTTTAGTCTATGAATATCTTTTTGGATTAGATGAATTTCTTGAATGGAACAGACTGCTGGATTCTGGTTTTTTTAATCTACTCTCTAACCTGTGTATTTTAAATGGGGAATTGAAACCACTAACATTGAGGGTTACCACTGAAAGTTGTTGATTTATTCCTAACATTGTGTTCTTTTTCTGTCAATGACTCCCTTTTCTTTTTTTTGCTGTTTATCTATTCACCTTGCTTGATGTATTCATTGCACATGGATTTTTGGCTTCGTTGGCTTTGTCATCTCTACCTAGGATATTCTTTTTTTTTTCTGTTTTTTTGATACTGGGTCTCACTATGTAGTTCAGGCCGGCCTTGAACTCACTACGTAGTCCAGGCTTGCCTGGAACCCCTGGCAATCCTCTTGCCTCGGCCTCCCAAGTGCTGAGATGACAGGTGTGTGTCACCACACCCAGCATTTGTCTAGGATATTCTTGAGTATTTTCCAAAGTGCTAGTTCGGTGTTCATATATCCCTTAAATTGTTCTTTTACATTGAATGTTCTTATTTCTCCATCCATTCTGAAAGAAAGCCTTAAAATATGTTAATCTGGGCTGGAAGTTGTTTGCTTTCAGGGCTTGAAATACTTCAAGGTCTCTAGCCTTTAAAGTTTGTGTTGAATGCCCAGCAACTGATGAATGGATAAAGAAGATGTGGCTTTTTTTTTAATACAATGGAGCACTATTCTGCCATAAAAAAGCATAAACTTGAAACATTTCTGGGTAAATGGATGCACTTTGAGAACATATTCTTAAGTGAAATAAATCAGACACATATGAGTACATATCACATTGTTTCTCTGATATGAGACTCCATAAGTGTAAATAAGGACAAAAATATATAATAGATATCGTGAAAAAGAAAGAAAATATTCAAATGGGAATGAGAACTAGAGAGGGGGATGGGGAAAGAAGGAAGGGGAAAAGAAAAGAAAAAGAGGAAAAAAGGAAAATGTAAATAAAGTTGTTGTAAATAGGAGGGGAAGAGGAGTTGAAGGGAGGGGTGGGGAAGGGGGAAAATACCAAGATATATCATGTACAGGTACAAATTAACTATGGTGAATGTAATCTTTATGTATATATAAAATATACCAATAAATCTTAGCTCAATAAAAAAATAAAGTTCGTGTTGAGAAGTCTATTGTAATCCGTATGAGTATACCTTTATCCATGATTTCTTTTTTCTTTTCTTTTTTTTTTTTTTGCGCTTTTCTCTGCAATCTTTTAAGATTCTGCTTTTTTGGTGGAAATCTTGAATTTTGACTGAAATGTGTCATGGGGAGCTTCTTTTTTCATCATTGTTGCTGTTTTGTAAACCTCACTTACCTATATGTTGAAGTCTTTTTATGATTTCTTCACAACAAATTTTTTATTCTCCAGGTTGTAGTTTGTTATTCTCTGTCTTATAGTTTCTCTCTAACTCCATTTAGCCTTAGATTGATTTTAGTGTCTTCTAATAGCTCTTGGATGGATTTTTTCTTGTTCTCATAATTTTTAAGGATTCTCTGAGTAATGTGTCATAATTTACCATTTTTTTCCTCAATTTCAGAAACCCCATCTTTGCATTGGTCATTTCTGCCATTTGTGAATTCTATACAATTTTTTCTATCTCACGTTCTGTCTGCTACATTTTTGTGGAGTCTGTATCTTTGGTAAATTTGTCATTCATGTTTTGAGCCATTTTGGTCAGCTCTTCCAATTTTGTATGTTTTTTCATACCCACATTAATCATCTCATATGATGATTCCATGAACTTTTGGCTCTTGTCCTCTTTGAACTCATCAAGTTCCTTTACCTCTTCTTTAATCAATTCATAAACCTCTGCTGCCTGTTGTCTGCTTTCCTCTCCATCAGTGCCCCCTGGATCTCCCTTGGAAGCCTTTTGATGCCTTGTTTTCCCGTGTTCCTGTGTGTGTGTGTGTGTGTGTGTGTGTGTGTGTGTGTGTGTAGTGCGGAGGCCTGAGGTCAAGTAAAGTGAGAAAAGATTGTAGTTAATATAAGGATCTTTTTAGTTAGAGTCTTCTTTCCAGCAGTATGTTTGTGACTTTATGCGTCCAGAGACACTGTTCATCTCTTCTACTATTTAATTTAAATAGTTTGGATGTAGTCAGTGTTGTGAGGCGAGAATAGATCTGATTGTACATCCCTCATACGAGTTAAACCTTGCATTCATAGTTTCACTTTTTATCAATAACCTTTACAGCCTATACTATTTTGTTATTAACAGTTATTCTTCAATGTGGAAAGAGAAGGGAATATAGGAGATGGTGGGATGGGTGAAAAAGGAATGCAAGTCAATAGTAGGAGAGATGGATAGGAGAAATAATAATAGGTTTAAAAAAAAAACCCTAGATTGGCACCAGATTCTGTTAGACATCTTTTACAGTTGAAGTGAAGGGTTAATGTTGAGGGTTTTAAGAAGATATTTGTGGGAGGACAGGATGTAGGAAGAGGGAAGTGTAATTTGGGATTAAGGAAAGCTGCAAGGCTGTCAGAATCTGTTGATTTATTTGTGCACCTTATGGTAGAAAGAGGTGAGGGAAGGCAAGGGGCTAGGTATGACAAGAAAGAGCAAAATAAATAGATAAAAGTTAATATGAGGGAAGATGGTAATGTCTGAGGGATAGCAGAATATAGGGAAAAGCACGCTTGAAATGAGGAACTTTAAAATGGGAAAAACAAATAAGAAATAAGAAAATAATGTTGCTACAGATGCTAAAATTGAAGAAAAGGAATAGAGCAATGAGAAGAGAAACAGAAAATAACAGAAAATCAAAGCACAAAAACAAAGTAACAAAAAAACCAGGCAGGGCCCTGGATCCAGCACTCCAGCAACACAACAAACATGCAATTCCTCTGTGAGTGACCACAGGACTCACTTCTCATCTTAGCCACAGTCTGGTCTCTGCAGCAGCTGCATAAGGCGGTTTCCATGGCATGCCAGGTGGGTGCTCAGTCAGGCTGCCCCCCTGAGGAGGTGACTGGGACGCTGTTCACTTGTTTATCCTTTCTCTGGCCAGAGTCCAGCAGCAGGCCGGCGGGGGTGGGGGGGAGTCTCTTGCCTGTGGTGAGCACTGGGGAGAACAACACAAAAATGCAGGTTTGGTGGGGGGAGCAGGACACACAACACACAGAGCCCATCCCAAGATTCTTTTCTCTAGCACTCTCCCTGATTTTGTCCAAATATAGTTGTTTATTCATTGTTTGGTGGGGTGAGTTGGGAGAAAGAGTACCAGGACCTTCTACCATGGCTGTTTTGTTAATGTCATTGCTACAGTTTGGATCCCAAGTATTCCCCAAAGGTCCATGTGGTAAAGCCTTGCTCCCTAGGGAGGCCCTACTGGGAGGTGGCAGAACCTTTACAATGTGGAGCCTATTGGGAGACATTTGGGACTGCTCCTGAAGGAGGTTATGGGTCCTTAGTGCTTTCTTTTCTCTCTTTTCACTTCCTGGCCACATCACGAGTGGTTTTGCTCTTCCAAACGCTCCAACCATGATGTGCTGCCTTACCACAGACCCAGAAACAATGAGGCCAACTACCCATGGACTGAAACTTCTAAAACTGTGAGCCAAAATAAACTCCTTCTCTTTATAAATTATCTCAGATATTTATTACACTAATGTAAATCTGACTAACAGTCCCACTTCCACTTGTTTCTTTCTTGTGTTTTCAGTACTGGGGATTGAATCAAGGGTCTTGGCACTGAGTTGTATTCCCAACCTTTTTCTATGTTTTATCTTGACACGGGGTCTTGCTAAATTGCACAGGCTAAATTTGAGCTTGTGATCCTCCCGCCTCAACCTCTCAGAGTGCTGGGATTATAGGTATGTGCCAGCACACCCAGGCTGCACTTCTTTCTGAAAGGGTTAAACACCCATTTACCAAAAAAACCAGCCACTCCATGCCTATATATTTATCTAAGAAAAATGAAAACTCTGTATCCATACAAAACCTTGTGTGTGAATGTTCATAGCAGCTTTATTCCAATAAGTAGTAACTGGAAACAATCTGAATGTGGCATGTCCAATAAAGGGAACAAGCTATTGATACATGGACAAAACTTGAAAGTCATTATGACTAGTGAAATTAGTCACACACATGTAAGACTACATATTACATGAATCTGTTTATATAAAGTACAAACTAATCTAGATGGAAAGAAAGATCAGTGGCCACCCAAGGGTAGGGGCAGTGTGAAATATTAACTTTAGGAAGTCATGCAGAATCTTTGGGGGAAGATACAAACAAAATGTTTTTGTATGTTATTCCAGTGGTGGTGTAATGATTGTATGCAATTTGTAGAACTCAGCAAAGTGTACACTTTAAATGAATGCAATATTTTGTTTGATTATTCCTCAGTAAAGTTGGTAAAACAGTTACTACCTCTGCTTCCTTAGAAGGCAGGCAACATGCTGTCCAATGTCAAAGTGCTGGCAGAAATGTTAGAAAGGATCAAAATATCGGGGGTAGGCCAACACCTTCTTGACTCTTTCAGAAAGGTCCTACAGGAGAAAGATAAATTGGTGCTACAGTTTGCAGCCTATAAGCAGAGCTTGCAAAGAATGCACTTCTGAGTGTGCTGCTTACTCTGTTCCTGAGACCTGAAGTCTTGTTGAATGAGAACCCAGTTATTTGAACCCTTACAGGTTAAGAAAGGTAACTGCTTCTGAAGCTCCAGAACCATACATTTGTAAGAGTGGTTTGGAATCAACCTCCAGAAAACAGAATACAGACTATAGGAGCTCACCAACCAGTTAAGACCAACTTCAGAGTATTATATTCCTAGGCAAGCCCGCTGTTTGAGATGGACTGAAGACAACTGCTATTCACTGTCAGAGAGGGACACAGGCCAGCAGGGAAAACAGTAAGTAAAAGACAAGAGACCGCAAACTTAAGAACCTACACTAGATTAGTATTTTTTGTATGTTGGTAACCAGACATTAGAGGAAATCATACTGCCAAGGAAAATACTAGCTGGCCCTGCCAAAGCCAGTGATGACTCCAACCCCAAAGCATCCCTCTGGGTGTTCCCAACACCCTGCATGAGGGAGGGTGCAGCTCCCAAGAAGAGCACACTCCCCAGTGTCACTTCAGAAGTGGCCCAGGGAGAGAGGAGGATAAAGACCCTGAGATGGCAAAATCAGTGGCTACAGATGACAATGTGAGGACAAGTGAGTCTTCCCCAGAAAACAGGTGCAGGGGCTGTCTGATGGACCAACCACTGCTGGGGGATGGTACTCCTATCACTCCTGCCCAGAAGGATTCACTCCATTGTTGGGCACCAGAGACCAGTTCATTTCTCATTGTCCCTTTCCAGCCAATTTCAAATTGCCTTCCAGTAGCTAGTCACCCCTTCCTCCTTTTAGAAATAAAACTCTTTCCAGTCTTTCCTGTGTATATTTATCATCCAGCTAGATTTACAGCCACACTCCCTTGTCATCAGATGCCTTGAGATGTGACTAGGGCCACATGTGTGACCTGGATGTGTGACCTCTACATGGTCTCTGCTCTCAGAAAAGCCTCACATCTGGTCCAACACTCTGCTTTTGACATCTAAAATTCTTAGTTATACAAAAATAAAAATAAATAAATAAATAAAATTCTTAGTTATGTTACATTTGGACCTGGGTTATGCAAGTGAAGTGCTACAGGACAAAGAGCAAAGGTCATACACTGGTGTCAGCATGCAGATGTACGGGGCCAGGCCCACAGGCTTAGGGGGCTAGGGAGCACTACACCGGGCCTTGAGTAACATGGGACCTTAACATAGTGGCCAAGGTATGACCTGGACCCCAGATTGGCAGTGGCAAAGGTGGCTGAGACACAAAGTACCCTTGGACCACCCATTTCTAACTCTCTATGAGCAGTTTCTCTCAAGTTGACCCAGAGTCACCAGAACAAATTCCTGTCTCCCCGTTTGATGCACCACCCACTGTGCTGTGACTTCTGCCTCCACCTGTTCACTGAGACTAAGGAGAAGTGACGGTGAGGGTGGAAGAGGGAAGGAGGAAATGTGCAGGTTCTGACTGAGCTGTCCATGTATTTGGTGGCACTAGTGGGAGACGACTCCTGAAAGAGAACAGACTGGGAGGAGGGAAGATGAGCTCAACTCTGTTACTGAGATAAGAGTGGAGGAGAAGTTAAGCAGTATCCAGTCAGGAGAGAGACACGGGATGTTTCCATGGCAGATAAGAAGGGTAGAAAGGGGAGGTCCAGGATGCAGACCCTGTAAAGAGTAGGAGGAGAGATTGAAGCTCCAGGAGGGAGTAATTTGTTCCTGCTAATTTGGTGATGGATGGGAATTATGAGAACACAGGAAGACATGAGCGAAGATACCATAGTGCACGGTGAAACCAAGCTATACAGTCTCTAGGTCCAGGACACTGCAGCCAGCAGACAACAGGGCTCCTGCCCAGAGGGTGGCCAGGCACCCCAACAGAGACAAGGCAGACCACCGAATCTGATAAGCACTTTAACAAGCTGCAGTGAACTAGGGGACAATGGCTGTGCTAAACCTCAGTAATGAAAGAAAGCCCGGGCAGGAAAGCATAGCAAGGTCTTCCAGTGAGATGCAGGTAGAGGGGTTACCGGTGTGGCTGTAGCTCCTCAACACAAAAAGTATCGTCTGCTTCTATGATGGGGATGCCACATTCAACCTGTCAAAAGAGTAGCATCAGGCAGGAACCTCCAGTCCTGGCTGGCCCCAGCTCTCCCGGAAGACCAACACTGAAAGGAGTGGTATGCAATGTGTAGCACTCACTTCAAAATAGATGGCACTTGTCAGTGAGGAACTAGCCACTGAAACAGAAAGAGGCATAATTTGTCACTCCAGAAACAAGGAAATAGAAACCCGCCCCTCACCCCATGGAACAGACTTAACCCAGCAATCTCAACACCCATCCCAACCTGATGATCCAGAGCCTTGGGTCTGACCCACCCACCCATCACCCACTTTAAAGGAAAACATGTTTTTTAAATAGGAACACAGTATATGAGTATTTCTCAAACTTTGGTGCACATCAGTCATTCAGGACCTATTAAGACATTTAAACGCCCTGCCAAGCAATAGTTAAAGAAAATAAAAGCAGTGTTTTCAAATATCCCAAAGTAAGATCTCTAAGACTTATGGGCAAAGTGTGCATGTAATTCAAACCATATATTTCTACCTGGGGATAGATTTGATGATAGACAGATGGTAGGTAGATGACAGATGGATGGATGGATGGATGGATGGATAGATATGATAGATGATAGGCAGATAGATGATGATAATAGATAGATAGTTATGATAGATGATAGACGGTAGATAGATAGATAGATAGACAGACAAACAGAAGGCTCAAGGGCCAAGCCTGCCAGAGTCTCCTTGCCACCAGAATAGAGGTCCCTAAGGAGCCATCTTGTGATAGTTAACTGATTGTGCCAATTTGAGTAAGAAACACCCAACAAAATTGGATCACCATAGTTCTAAGCATGGCTGAAAGGATTTACTGAAGACAGAAGACCCACCCTAGGGTGCCTTGTAGCCTGAATGGTACAAACGGGAAACAAGGAAGGCTGAGCTCTGTTTCTTCAGAGAGGCTCCAGTCTTCACCTTCACCTTAGATGTTGTCTCCTTCCTGGCTTCCAGGGAAGACTCTTCAGCCTTCCATTGCAGACTCTTTGGCCTCCTGATATGAACTCGCACGGGATACCACACTGAGCTCCAGGCCTTCGACTGGATCCTTTGGGTCTCCAGTGCACAGACAGACCTTTTGCACTCTTCCACCCCTAATGCTGGGGCCGACCATTGTAAGCCAATCTTGTAAATCCTTATATATTTGTGTATCTTGTATTAAGTCTGTTTCTCTAGTAAGCACTGACTGATACACACCTGTACTCCTAGTCCTAGCCCCAGACCATCCTAGGTTCTGCACTAAGATACCTTGGTCTTCCCCTGCCCTCACCTACCAATTTCTTCTTTGTGGTCATTGGTTTCATTCTGGAACACAGGACACCAGCCCAACAAATAAGGGAGAAAGAGAATGGCCAGTATGCCCTGCTTCCTCCCTCCACTCATCCTCCTCATCCATTTCTGGCCTCTATCCCCCACATCCCAAAGCCCAGAGGCCAGACTGGAAAAGAATCTTCAGGGAGAAGGAGGTACCCTCCCTCCATGAGGGTGGTGTAGGGATAGATGAGATCCCCTAGGTAGTGGTCAGATAAGGGATATGGGCCCTTTAGAGTTTAGAAGAAAAACCACCTCAGCAGTGTTCCGAGAATGTAAACAACAGGCAGTCAGTAGTCTGCCTTTTGTCACACTGTCCACCCTAATTGTTGCAATGTGTACCCAAGTTCCCCTATTAGCCCAGGAGATCCAAACCCCTAGCAACAAACCGATCAATCTGGTGGGGCTGCCCCCAGAGATGGAGGCCACTACTTCAACCCCATAAAAACAGGAGCACTGCCCATACTCAGCAGTTACCCAGCTCTGTGGCCCCAACTCCTCTAAGTGGCTTTGTATCTCTTTCCTCTGTAAACAAACTACTTCTAATTTGCACTGTCTTCTGAATCATCTTCCTCTTTCTACATAGGAGAGAGAGAGAGAGAGAGAGAGAGAGAGAGAGAGAGAGAGAGAGAGAGAGAGAAGAAGCCAGGGAAAATTAGAGAGTGGGTGTGAGTCAGTTTAATCCAACTGCAGACCCAATGCATCGGTCAGAGAGCATTACACAAGGGCAATACGATGTTCCACAAAGTAGCTTGAAGAGGAAAACCCAAGACATCCCATTAACTGATGCCAGAAGCTTTATTCTGTTTCTGTACATACGGGAATTTGTATTCAACCAAAACTATGCATTCTTTTGCAGATGTAAAATGCTTCTGTAAGTTCCTGCCTGGATGTGAAATGTTTTGTTGGTGTCTTCCTTCTGTAGGATCAACCTGTCCAAAGGTCAGTTTGGGACTGTAAGGGCTGACAAATGTTCTGATAAAAGGCAACCTGTTATATTCTTGTAAGTTTCCCACCCCTGGGAACTCCCCTTGCCACCTCAATATCCCAGGAACTCTAGTACTGTGTAACTTTCCCTAGCTGCCCCTCACAGAGTGTAAATTTCCCTAGTAACTCCCACACTATGCAAATCCCAAAAGCTGTGAACCAATTAGCAGCTGCCAGCAGTGCAGTCACGCGTACTGACTCTATAAAAGGAGAAGTGGCTCTGCTCCACAGGCCTCAGATTCTTGGGCGAATAGCCAGTCTGGGCACACCGACTTAATAAACCGAGTTTTCCAACTCTCCGTGCGGCGCTTGGTCCCTCAATGGTCTGACTGCTGCAACACTTGTACTGCAGCAGCTGATTTATTTCTAGTCAGGAAAGATGAAGAGGTTGTCACTGGTCACCTGAAAGGAACACAAAAATCCAGCGCCCACGCCCTGGGGAAGGGCAGAAAAGACCTGACAGGGTCTGAAATATGGCAGCACCGCCCTCTGTGAGCAAGAAGTTGCCCATTCTACTCAGCAGCTCCACTGTTCTTCTGCCTTCCCAGGAATTCTGGCTTCTGCTCAGCCCTACTGCACACAGTCTCCTCTAGGAAGACCGTCCGAGGAGGCCCTGGGGGAGAACGCCAGTTTTCTCTCTGCATCCTCCTCCCTCTCAGCCAAGCTCTCTGGACTTACCTGAGGGTGATACCTGAACCTGATACCTCCCTGGGCTATAACCAGGTGCTGAGAGTTTGAAAACTCTGTTGTCTGAGCAGCCTACCAGGATCGTAACTCAGCCCCCCAAAAATTAGAGAGACAAAGTTTAACAAAAGGAAGACACTTTACTTATAAAGAGGAAAAGAAAGGGGGAGAAAGAAGGAGGTAGATAGCAACCCTAAGAAAGAATTGGGATAGGGGGCTCCAGAAAGATGGAGGACCCGTGGGCCCTTTTTTCTCAGCTGCTTTTATGGGGGGAGGGGTGAGTGACTCTTTTTCTTCCACCCAGAACTTGCCATCATTTCTGCCAGTGGTCTATGTGTAGCTTCTCTCTGTTGATTTGTCCTTGGCCTACCTTTTCAGGCCTTATCTTTGGGCTGGGTTGTTCCTTGGCAAAGGCTTTATTCATGGTTAGCTTAGAGTTCGTAAGGGGCCATGTGAATATCTATTATACTCTGTAATGACCCTAGAGTGAATAATGCAGTGACTCTAGAGTCAATACACATGTATATAAGTGTATATGCTAGTGCACAGGTGTGAGTACATACTGTCTTAAAGTTAGTTAGCCCCCCTTTGTTTCTTCTATATTTTATTGGATGTGGGGGCCACTTATATTGCATCTGGCTTTCTCTATGTGTCCTGCCTGTCAGCTCTTTTTTCTCTGGTCTCTTGGTCTAAGTCTGAAGGCCATTTGGTGTCTTTCTTTCTTTCTTTCTTTCTTTCTTTCTTTCTTTCATTTTTGTCCATGACCAAATTGATCTTTAATTTGTTGACCTGGGAGACTTGCTCTGCATTGTAGACATGGGCAACAGCTATTTACTCAGAATCATTGTACAGTATTTACAGGAAGATGCTACACACAGCATCAGTCTGGTAAGGTAAAGAAGTACAAGCAGCTAGGAAACAAAGCTCTGAACTCAAAGTGTAGACAGAAATCTGAAGGTGTGAATACAGGGAAGGGCAAGGGCCAGATCATGAGAAAGGTTGGTGAGGTAGATGTGAAGATGGAAGAGGAAGCATCAAACAACCTGCAGTGCAGAGATACGAAGGAAGAGTTCACTAGGACATAAAGTCTTAAAAATTATGATTTTTGCCAGGTGTCGTGGTACACACTTGAAATCCCAGCACTCAGAAGGCTGAGGCAGGAAGATTACTGCAAGTTTGAGGCCAGGCTGGGCTGCATAGTGAGACTCTGTCTCAAAAAACCAAAAAGAAAACAAAAATTATGACTTGGAGTTTGAAGGAGAAAACAACTTGCCACAAGCAATCTCTGGGAGAAAAAAAGAAGACAGAGTGTTATAAACCGAACTTCTTATGCCTTCTCTACCAAAAAGTATCTCTGTTTAAAGTCCTGGATGGGGACTGAGGAGAAAAAGAAAAGGTATCTTAGACAGACTTAGGATGATAAAATAAAGAGAGTCAGACAATGAAAGAGGGAAAGAACAAAAGTTTAGGCATATTTGGATATCAGAATCATTCTGTTGACAAGTCATCTGTCTTTGCTCCATCTTTCCCAAATCTCCTCCCTAAATCCCTAAATTTTGGATTTTATCTAGTCAAGAAGTAGAGTTAGAGTGAGGCTAGTACATGGGGGATGATCTAAGATTCCATTTCACCAATTCAGGTCCCCTCCATGTCCTGTACCAGAGTGTCAAGGCTTGAGTCATAGCCAGGGTTAGAATAGGGTGAGAACTGACAGGATGGAGGACACAGGCCGCAAAGCCCCACAATCCCAGACCGCAGCACCAGAGGCCTAATTTATCCAGTGGAATGAAGAGATCACAGACATTTCTGACCACATCCAGCAGAAGTGGGGGATGACCTCGAAGGACCCGAGTGAGGAGCAGGACTTGGAGCCTCCTCTTGGAGTTCCTGGTCCCCCAGGTCCCCCAGTTTCCGGTCCTCCTGTGACTCCTCTTCCAGAACCCTTCAGTCACTGTTACAAGCTGAAGACTCTTGTCCCATGAGTAAGCGAATTCCATAAGCATCACGGTTCAAATTCATGATAAGGGAAAAGAGATAGTATGCTTTCTTCCAAGGATCAGATGACCCTCCAGTTGTTGAATTTGTTTCTGTAACTCAGGACTGGCCGCACGACTCTGCAATGCATGGCCAAGAAGGCAGCACGCAAACTGGGCAGCCCTACAAGGCTGCTCCTGAGCCTGACTCTGAGCACTGCAGCGGACCCAGGCATCAGTAACAGTCGCAGCCGCTGCTCCATGGCCCCGCTCCCGCCCTGCTTCCAGCCCCTAGTCACGCCTACAAGCTGGTGTCTTTATCTGGGTTTTTCTCCCCCTTCTCTTTCTAGCCTGTCTTTGACTCGCTTCCCAGGGGACTCTCTCTAGTAAAGTTTGCTTTGAAATATTTCTAGTTAGGGTTAGCTAGAAGACCTAAGGAGGCTCCTACACTTTTTTTTTCTTTTTTGTCTACAGACCCCTGCCCCTACATTGGTTTGGAGTAGCCAGTGTTGCCTACTCCATGATGCACAGGAAAGATGGTCTTGGACTGCTTACTGGAAGGCTGAAATACGAGTAGAAATTCGCAAATGAGAAGGTTGCTTGGGAGGCAGGTAGGGGCTGGGGTGAAGCAAGGAGTAGGGATAGAAAGTGAAAACCTCATCTCTTGAGTACTTTCTCCCTAGTAAGCCAATGGGGCTCTAAGAAAGCCCAAGGCAGCTTGAAGGAAGGTAGCAGCTCAACCTTTAAGGTCTCAGCCAGCCCAGATCAGCTATTAAACCCTCCTAGTTCCCAGACCCCCTTCTTCCTGGGTGCCCTCTTACCAACCCTTCTCTGAGAACAGACCCCCAGGCAGCACTGTGACGACAGCCTCGCAGAACAGAAGGGGCATGTGAAAAGGGACATGGGAAGGGGGACAGGGTGAAGACAGCCTACGCCCTCAGCCCTTTGGCGCTGCCTCTTTATTTGGGTTAGTATCTCCATGAGCCACCAGTTTGGACTCCCTTGTCCTGCTTGCCACAAGTGTCTTCCCAGCAATGTCCCTGGGCGACTTGGGCTCACAGGGGACTAAGGGAATATTTGTCAGATCTCCCAAGCATGGGAAGACTGGAGACAGGAGAGAAGGTGGCTGCTTCTGAAGGACAACATGAGAGATGAGCTTGGGATTTTTTTCCCAGGAAAATTTTTCTTTTAACCAAGAATGTGTATTGGTACTTTGTATACATAATAATCACATTCATCATGGTTATTTTGTACCTGTACATGATGTATCTTGGTTTCCCCACTCTTCGCCACCCTTCCCTATTTACAGCAGGTTTATTTACATTTTTCCATATTTTCCTTCTCCTTTCTTTTCTTTTTCTCTTCCTCTTTTCCCTCCTTCTCCTTTTCTAGTTCTCCTCTCTTTTGGATATTATCTTTCTTTTACATAATATCTATTATACCTCTTTGTCCTTGTTTACATTTGTGGTTTCTCATATTAGAGAAACAACTCAATGTCTACTCATGAGTGTCTGATTTATTTCACTTAAGAGGATGTTCTCAACGTGCATCCATTTACCTATAAATATCTCAAATTTATTCTTTTTATGGGTGAGTAGTACTCCATTGTGTAGAAAAACCACATCTTCTTTAGCCATTCATTAGTCATTGGGCATTTGGGTTGTTTCCAAGATTTAGCTATTACAAATTGTGTTGCTATGAACATGGTTGTGCATATATCACTGTGGTATGATGTTTTTAATTCTTTTGGGAAGATCCCAAGGAGGGAAATAGCTGGGTCAAATGGAACCTCTAGTTGTAGTTTTCTGAGGAATTTTCACACTTATTTGACCAGTCTACATTCCCACCAACAGTGGAGGAGGGTTCCTTTTTCCCCACAGCTCCTCCAGCATTTGTTATTGGTTGATCTCTTGATAATAGCTGTTCTTTCTGGAATGAGATGGAATCTTAGCGTTGTTTTGATTTGCATCTCTCAAATGACCGGTGATGTTAAACACTTTTTCATATATTTATTTGCCACTTTTATTTCTTTGTCTGAGAAATGTTTATTCATTTCAGGTGCCCATTTTTGGACTGGGTCTTTAAATTTGGGGGGTTGATTTTTTTGAGTTCTTTATATATTCTAGATGTTAGACCTTTGTCTGAGGGACAGCTGGCAAAAATGTTTTCTAGTCTGTGGGTTTTCACCCTGCTCTATTAATGATTTCTTTTGCTGTGCAAAAGCCTTTTAATAGGATGTGGTCCCAAGCACTGATTCTTTGTATTATTTCCCGTGCAGTCTGGGTTCTGTTCATAAATTTTTTCCTACACTTATGTCTTTGAGAGTTCTTCCTATTCTATTCTCCAGTAGATTTAGTGTTTCTGTTTTAATGTTTAGATCTTTGATCCACTTTGATTTTAGCTTAATACATGGTGAGAGACATGTCTCTATCATCCTTTTTTTTTTTTTTTTTTTTTTTTTTTTTTTTTTTTTTTTTTTTTTTTTTTTTTTTTTTTTTTTTTTTTTTTTTTTTTTTTTTTTTTTTTTTTTTTTTTTTTTTTTTTTTTTTTTTTTTTTTTTTT
>PVJO010022498.1:0-28011 GCA_004026905.1 Hystrix cristata | reverse complement strand
GTGAGTTGGAAGCCATCCTGGGCTACATAGTGAGTTCAAGTCCAGCCTGAACTATGTAGTGAGACTGTGTCTCAAAAAAAAAAAAAAATTAATAAGATAAAATAAAATAAAATGAGCTGGGGATGTGTGTAAGGTCCTGGGCTCAATTTTCTTTTCTTTTTGTTTTTTGTTTTGTTTTTTGAGGCAGGGTCTTGCTTTGTAGTGTAGGCTGGCCTTGAACTTGTGGCAATCCTCCTGACTCAGCCTCCCAAGTGCTGGGATTACAAGCATGTGCCACCACACCTGGGTTCCATTTTCTTTCTCCTTTTTTTGGTTTGTTTGTTTTGTGTGTGCTGGGGATCGAACTCACGGCCTTGAGCTTGCTAGATGAAGGCTCTACCACTTGAGCTAAATCCCAACCCCTGGCTTCAATTTGCAGTACCAAAAAAAAAAAAATGAGCCTTGGGGTTGGGGATTTACCACAAGGCCCTGATCCCCAGCACCAAAAAAAAAAAAAAAAAAAAAAAAAAAAAAAAAAAAAAAATCTGAAAAGTGCTGTTCTACAAAATGCTACTTGGCAATAGGAATAAAAATCATTATCTATATATTTATTAAGCTAATGAATCAATTCCATGAGGTAAAACACTGAAATTGACAAAACTGTTTATTTACAAGTTCTCCCAACAGTACCAAAAGAAAAACTAACTTCTGGCCGGCAGTCTAGCCTCAGATCCGTCAGATCTGTGACGGAGGCTTTGATAGCTCAAACACTGAGTTACCGTGCGCCGCACCAAATCCTAGCGGGAGCTTCAGAAGGCGAAGGGACACCTGAATGTCACAAACGGTCCTGGCAGGAAAAAAAGAAACAAAGGGGCCCTGGCCCTGAGCAAGGCGATTGTTCGGGCCCATTTGCACCCCGCCGCAGGGCCCGGCAGCCCAGGTGGAGGGATTTCTTCCTCCTCGCTCTGCGGGTCGCCCCGGGGGTGGGCGGGGTAGCAAGAAAGATTTATGGGAGTTTAAGAAACAAAATGCCACTGTGGAGCTCGGGTCCCTGGAACCCTGAGAACAGCCTGCTCAGCACGCCTGAGGGGGTCAGGGAAAGAGGAAGAACTCACAATGCTGTGTGTGTGTGTGTGTGTGTGTGTGTGTGTGTGTGTGAGAGAGAGACACAGGGTCTTCCTGCCTCAGCCTCCCCAGGGCCAGGACCCCAGGTGTGTGCCGCCATGCCCAGCAGTGTAGTCTCCGGGGAAAGGGGCGGTTGGGATGACAGTGTGGTGGTGCTGGGGAGCAAAAGGGGAAGAACCTGGCACCTCTTTTTGTCTTGACCGTGCTGTTGCTCAAATTAGATGAGAAAAAAATAGAGCTGCAACCCTCATAACATGAAATCTAAATTTTATACTTAGAAAAGAAATCAACTTTATGCTTAAGGCTGGGGATGCAGCTCAGGGGCAGAGCATGTACCTGGTGAGCAGTCGGCCCTGGGTTCGATCCCCAGTCCACCAAAAAAATAAAGTATTTTCAATAGAAGCGGCCTATGATCCCAGCGTGAGGGTGGCTGAGGCAGGAGGATTACCGGGAGTTCAAGGCCAACTTGACCTATGTGGGGAGACCCTGTCTCAAAAAAAAAAAGTTACAAGCGCGGCAACAGAGCCCAGACTAATTGCAGGTTACCGGCCAGGGGCCTGGGCCGTCCCAGCTGGGGTGGGGGTGGGGGGGGTCCTCGCCGACCACGCCCTATTCCCAGCAGCAGCTTCCTTATTTAGGCCTTGGAGGGGGCTGGTGGGGACTGAGGCTCAGGTCGCATAAGAATAGACCCCTGCCGGCCCCGCCCCTGCCACAGGCCCAGGAGCCCACCCAGCCTGAGGGCTCAGTGCCCCACAGCAGCAACCCCCATCCTCCCGTGGGAGGGGACCAGGCCCTTCTCCTCACTGCCCCAGGGCTGCGCTGCCCTGCCCGCCTGCCGGGCACACTGTTGGAGCAGCTGGGAGACTGAGGCAGGAGGATCAAGAGTTCCAGTGCAGCTGGCAGTTTAGCGAGACCCAGTCTCCAAATAAAAACTACAAAGGGCCAAGGACGGAGCTTGGTGTAGAGGCCCTGGGTTCAGCCCACGACCGCAGAGAGAAACCGCAGGGCTGATGTCTGTGTCTTTTCCCGGGCGGGTGTCCCACAGTCCAGGGCCTGCTGGGCTCAGCCTGCAAGCAGACAAAAGCGCTCGGGCCTCCGTGTGCCCTCGCCGGGGACCCCGACCCACCCAAGTCCGCGTTCTGCTCCCCTGGACTCATAAGTGGCACCTTCGGCTTAATGTTCAGGACGTGACATCGTTTATTTAAAATCTGTTCATAAATACACATAAATATTACAACTCTATACATGTCTAGTGCTTTTGAACATGTCCAGTGCTGTTGAGTCTTGTGGAGCATGTCTGTAATCCCAGCTCTTGGGAGGCTGAGGCAGGAGGATCACAAGCCTGGACTACGCAAGTTCAAGGTGGACCATGTAACGTAGTAAGACCCTGTCATAAACAAACAGTCGGTCGGTCTAGTTTCTATCTTAATCCCTTCCCAAATCACCTGAATTTCCAACTCTATGGTGGGGGGTGGGTCATTTTTACATTCAAAGAAACAAACTATTCATATAATCAATAAAAATCTGAGGAGGCTGGAGATTTAGCTCAGTGGTAGAGCACTTGCCTACCAGGCAAAAGCGCTGAGTTCGATCCCCGGCACCGCTGCCCAGCATGGATGAGGTCTTGGGTTCGACCCCCAGCCCTACAAACAAAATGAACAAGAAGGAGCCAGGCATGCTGGTGGACACAGAGGCTGAGGCAGGAAGATCGCATGTTCCATCCCGGGCTGAGCAATTTAGTGACTTAGCAAGAGTCTATCTCAAAATTTAAAAATTGTAACAGGGCTGGGGATTTAGCTCAGTGCTTAGAGTGTTTGCCTCACAAGCGTGAGGCCCTGAGTTTGATTCCCAGTACCAAAAAAATAAAAAAATAAAATAAATAAAAAAAAAATTGTAACAAGGGGTGGAGATGTCGCTCAGTGCAAAGGCCCTGAGTCCAGTCTCACTGCTGAAAAATGAAACCCAATAACTATGGGACACGAATGTCCCCAAGGACGACCCTGTAATTCCTCCAGCCTCTGCTCACTGTGCTTCATGAGAAGGTCTCTGCTGCTTTCTGCGCCTCTTGTGTCTTCCGCCGTGCTTCAGTTTGGACATTTCCTTCTTGTATTTCCTTCTCTGTGTACAAAACCATTGATTTATCTGAAAAAAAGACAAACCCAGGGTGAGGGGACCACCAAGGGGACACGGCTGGGGCTGCCCCGCCCGGGCGCCTCGGCGCTGACCTGCGCGGCGGTCATGTCGAACTGGAAGGACAGCGCCAGGCTGTCTAGCAGAGACGGGCAGCCGCCCAGCTTGAAGCGGGCCCACAGCGTGGCCATGAGCGACCTGCTGACCCAGCGTCGCCCCCGAGGCCACGGCCCTGGCGCCTCCTCCTGCTGCCCCTCTTCTCTTCCTCTTTTTTTTTTTTTTTTTTTAGTTGAAACACTATTTCCTATTATTATTATTATTTTTTTTTCTTCTCTTCCTCTTTTAACTGCCCTCTCTCTCGCTTCTCTTCCTTCCCCTCGAGGGCGACGGGATCCCTGCGGGGCAGCGCGGGGCTCTGTTCTCCAGGCAGGGCCGGCTGCTCCTGGGGACCGAGGCCTGTGGAAGAGACCGAGTTGGGAGGAAGCTGACTTTTGGAGTTTCTTCTTATTTATTTTTCAGGGATTTTTGGAGTGGGGAGTGCTGGGGATTGAACTCAGGACCTTGTGCTTGCAAGGCAAGCACTCTACCACTGAGCTACATCCCCAACCGCCCCCCCCTTTTGAGACAGGTTCTTACTGTGTAGCTCTGGCTGAGGTTCTTACTGTGTAGCTCTGGCTGGCCTTGAACTCAAGGAGTTCCTCCTGCCTCAGCCTCCCGAGTAGTGGGTTTACAGGTCTGCAACATCACACACGATTTTGTTTAAAATGAGTGAAAAAACGATCATATTAATGAACCCCAGAAACCTGAGTGCCGGGTGGCAGGTGCAGCTTCCTGGTCGGGTTCCTTCTGTGCCGTGGTCCTATCATCTAAGAATCGCGGGATGGAGTTCAGGCTGCTGACGGCGGCCTCCACTGCTCCGTCTCTGTCCTGGTTCATGCCAGTCGGCTTATCCAGACAGCTGGACGTGCCTGTGCGATCCAAAACTGGAGTTAGTCATTTCTTTCTGTTTCTTTCATAGGTAGTTCAGGCTGCCCTTGAACTCAAGCCATCCTCCTGCCTCAGCCTCCCAAGTGCTGGGATTACAGATGTGCGCCACCATTCAGCCTGTAGTTAATTTCTGTGATTTGGCATTCTGATGACACTCTGAGATTTAAAAGACTTGTAACGACATGTGGGAAAATAATAAGAAATGGTTATAGATTACAAGAATAATAGCATAGAGCGACCAAATATGAGAGGCTTTGGGTTTGCTGATGTTTAGTTTCCATTTCGTTCCACTCCCTGCGAGTTTTCAACATGATGGCGCTGTCAGCGGCCACCAGCCCTGGCCAAGGAGGCTCAGGGTGGTTTAATTTGGGTTTGTTCTCCGAGAGTCCAATCTGCAGACCTGGAAATCCCAGCGCTAGACCCTTCTACCCAAGAGAATCTGGGGCCCAAAGTCTGTTCCGGAGGCGCAGACTCAGAGCTCTTAGAAACAACACTTTAGACGCTGCAAGCGCGGCGGCCCAGCGCACTGGCTTCCTCACTCGGCGCCATGCTGCCCCCTGGCGGCCACCAGGCGAAGGGCGCAGCGCTCACCGCAGCTCCGCCTCCCGGAGAAGCGGCCGGCCGCGAGTTGCAGCCCAGCCTGACCGCACGGTGAGCCCCAGAACAGAAGAGTTGGAGTTCGCTCAGGGGTAGAGCGCTTGCCTGGCAAGCGCAGCGCCCTGAGTTCGAGCCTCAGCAACCCCCCACCCCAAAAAGAAAGGATCACAGCCGCCACGGCGGCACATACCTGTGATCCCAATACTTGTGAGGCTGAAGCAGGAGGGTCACCCCGATTTTAAGGCTCCATAGTGAGTTCAAGGCCAGCCTGAGACACGTAGCAGCACCCTGTCTCAAAAAATCTCTAAAAAAGGAAAAAAGGATAATAGGGCCAGGCATGATGGTGCATGTCTGTAATCCCAGCACTTGGAGGCTGAGGCAGGAGGATTACTGGGAGTTCAAGCCCAGCTTGGGCTACACAGTGAGCTCAAGGCCGGCCTACACCTCACAGAGAGACCCGGTCTCAACAAACGAAAAGAAAAAAAAAATTCATAAGAGCATTTGAGGTTACTGGCGCTTTACGTCCCTGCAATGTCCTTAGGCGGCCAGAAGAAGGCCCGGGAAGGTGCCGGCTCCTCCGAGGACGGGCACCGCCCCCGGCTGACCCGGCCCGCCAGGAGAGCCCTGAAGGCCGAGCCGACGGTCCCGCCGCCGGGAGGCGGAGCTGTCCGAGGTGCTGCCCGGGCCTCGGGCCCCAGCGCGCTCTGGGCCGCGGTCGGGGTGTCCGGTCTGGAGCGCAGACAGAGCAGCGCAGCGGCGCGGGGGAGGCCGCCGGGAGCGACGACCTTCAGCCCGGAGCGAGCGCTTACCGAGAGAGACCGCGGGGTGCTCGGTGCCTGCGGGAACCTGCGTGGGCTCAGGCCTCGCCACTCGGCGTGGAGACCACTCGGTCCGTCCACCACACCCCGAGGCTGTGAGCGTTTCCCTCCCGTGGCCCAGGGCCTTCCTCCCCCCCGCTTTTTTTTTTGACACAGAGTCCCTCTAATTTGCTAAATTTGTCAAACTCAAAATCCTCCTGTCTCAGCCTCCCACACTGCTGGGATTATATGTGTGTGCTGCTGCCCCGCCCACCTTCAAAACCAGTCTCGCTCGGGAGGCAGCTGCAGCTTATGAAAATAGGTATTTAACTCCCGCAGAGGCCGAAGCGCAGCCTTAGACCCCTGAGACCAGAAGCAGACACTGTGGCCACTGACTGGAAGGTGAGCGACCAGTCTTAGGTTGCAGGGCTTAGAAAGGGGCACAGACGAAAAAAATAATCTAAGCCAGGTGTGGGCTGTGTGCTATAGTCCCGTACTTGGGCTGAGGCAGGAGGATCTCAAATTTGAGGCCCAGCTGAACAGGGTGGAAAGACCTTGCCTCGAAAAGAAAATCCAATGTAGCCGGGCATGGTGGTGCACACTTGTTGTCCCAGCACTCAGGAGGCTGAGGCAGGAGAATCTCCTCGAGTTCGAGGCCATCCTGAGTTACAGGGCTACAGAATGAATTGAAGGCCAGCCCGAACTACATAAGAGGCCCTGTCTCAAACAACAACGGAACGACAAAAACAACACAATAGTTTTGCTTTGACTCACAGTTGTGGAGATCCTGGTCCAGCGCGTGTGACGGTGGCCGTCCTGTCGGCCGAGTGTTCTGGGCAGCACTGGGTGTCTCCCCCGGTCTCCTCCATCCTCCATCCTCTTATGAGGCGCCCAACTTCCACCCTAGGGAGGAGATGTGATCCACCTGCACCTCCCTCTTGATTCCTAGCGTCCACCCTGATCGGTGCACCGGAAGGCTCCGGAGACGCTGAGCGCCCCCCTCCCTCCTTCCATGACACTCTGTGGAAGAATCTCGGCCAGGAAGAGCCCAGGCCCAGGGCAGGAAGGGCGGGCAAAGCAAGTGTGCTGACAGGCGCGATCTAGCGAGACTCTGTCCCAAAGAGGATGATTAAGAAAAAGACCGGGGCCTAGCAAGCCCACGGCCTTGAGTTTGATCCCCAGCACCCAAGAAAAGGCAATCAGTTAGACCAACCAGGGAAAAAGTTTGGAGAATTTTTTTTTTTTTTTTTTTTTTGCAGGGTCTTGCCAAGCAGTTCATGCTGACTTCGGATGCTCTACACAGCCCGGGCTGCCCTCAAACTTGAAGTGATCATTCTGCCTCAGCCTTCCAAGTCCTGGGATTACAGGCATGTGCCACCATGCCCAGCCTGGAGAAATATTTAGAAGGGAAAATCGACAAAACCTGGTGGCTACTGAAATGGCAGAGGATCCAAGGAAGGCAAGGTGGGATTAAATTAGAGGGAGTTAGGAAGAAGGCTCTGGGTGGGGTTGGGGCTCCCAGTTGACATCTGGCCAGGAGGCCGGGGAAGGATGGCCGCAGGTCTTTTTTTTGTTGTTTTTTATTTTTGTTTTTTGGGAGGCGTGCTGGGGATTGAACTCAAGGCTTTGCACTTGCTAGGTAGGCACTCTACCACTTGAGCTAAATCTCCAACCCCGGCCGCAGGTCTTGATTTGGATATAGCTGTGATGAAACTCAGAGATGCAGATTCAAATTGCCAACAGTAAAGGTGAGACAATTACAGGGAAAATATAGGGAAACTGCCACTGGGCTCAGCAGAAAAGTGAGGCCTATAAAACCAACCTCTCCCTCAAAACAAAACAAAAACACAGGGATAGGTAGGCATAGTCATCCAGGCCTATAATCCCTTCACTCTGGGAGGCTGAGGCAGGAGGATCACCTCCCGTTCCAGACCAGCATGGGCTACACAGTGACCTCAAGGCCGGCCTGAATTATATAGCAAGACTCTGTCACATTTAAAAAGAAAAAACTAATAAATAACATTTTAAAAAGCTGAGGATGTAGCTTGGTTGAAGGCCCTGGCATCAATCCTTATACTAAAAAACCCCCCCAAAACAAAAAAAAACCCAAACCCATACTGATGATAACGGTTTCAATTTAACAGCCACACGCCACTTGGAGGTGGAGCGACACGGAGAAATGCAGCCTAGATGGTCGTCGTGTGGCCGCCGCCGGCCGGGGCTGCCCTGGAGGGGGGAAGCTGGCTGTCACCCAGAGAAGGACCCTGCAGCCCTCAGCAGCCTTCGCCAGGGGACGGCCGGAGCCGGGCTCTGCCCCCTGCCAGCGTGGTGGTGCGTGCCCGTCTTCCGGCTCCTCAGTAGGCTGAAGCAGGAGGGTTGCACACTCAAGCCAGCCTGGGCAGTTTAGCAATTTAGCCAGACTTTGTCTGAAAAACAAAACTTAACAAGAACAGCTACTGCTCTGCCAAAGAAGGAGCCGGATGGCGTCACACAGGCAGGGCTGAAGGTCACCCGCTCTCCAGGCTCACCAGACACTCGCTGGCCCCAGCTGTCCCGGCCCCGGACAGGCCACAGCGTCAAGGGCGACCCGCTTCTCCTCCACCAAAGACCTGCTTCCACCTCCACCCCACGCTGCCGAATTCATTTTATTTATTTATTTATTTATTTATTTATTTATTTATTTAGGTGCCTAATTCATTTTAAAGTCTCGTTCCTCCTCTGCACAACTGCAACAAAAATCTAACTCAGAAACGTTATGAACTCACAGAGCGGTGCTCCCCGCGCTCAGGAGGCTGAGGCAGGGTGGTGCAGAGTTCAAGGCCGGCCTGGGCTGCGGAGTGAGCCCTGCCCCAGCCCCGGGAGGAACGTGCAGGACTCGGGAACCCGCGTCTTCGGGGTGCGTCCGGCGCCTGTTCGGCCTCCCCAGCTTGGCACACAGCGCGTGCTTGGTTATTTTTAAAATTCCGAGAGTCTGGTGCAACGAAGGTACGAAGCAACATTGGACAGCGACAATTGTATCAGTGACGTGGAAACCAACCGCAAGGAGCGATGACTACAACGCACAAAGAGTCAAGTGAATATCGACTGTCTGTTCAAAGCGGAGAAACAACCCGAAGGATCGGGGTCTTTAGTGGGGGAAATACATGTAAGTGGCCCCATCGGGGCATCGAGAGCCGAATCTACCGACCGCGACCGCCTGGGTCGCACGTCAGCAGGGTGCGGAGGGTCGACCGTACGGAATGGCTTGTGCATCGCTAAGCCGCTCAGGCAGGGTCGAATTTGCGATCCTCCTGCCTCAGCCTCCCACAGTGATGGGATTACAGACATGCGCATCACACCCACGAAGGACTCTACTAAGAGAAGACTGGGCTCCGCCGCTGCTGCGGAGGCGCCTCCACGTCCCCCGGCAGAAGCAGCTCAGGGCTCGCCCGCGGCCGCCGCTCCAGCGTCCTGGCGAAGCGGGACAAACGCACCAGCGGGGCGGAGACTGACAGTCCCGGCGGCGAGCCCCGCCGAGCCCCGCCGACGCCTCTACCGCGCCTCTGCCCCGCCTCGCGTTTCGTTTTTGTTCCGTAAACCCACGTTTTGGGCCTGAAGACTCATCAGTGGAAGCACCGCTGGCGGCCGCGGCTCCGTCGGCGGTCAGGGGAGGCGTGTCGCTGGGCGGAGGCTGCCGGGCCGCGGGGCGGGGCTGCTCTTCCGCCGGGGGAGGCGACGGCCGGACCGGCGGGAGAGCGAAGGGGTCCTGCGACGGAGGAAACTGAGGCACGGGTCTTAACCATGGCACCGACATGTGTTCCGAGCTGGACGTTTGTGAGTGGAAATGTCACCGGACCTTGGGAGTTTCTGACTGGGTTTGTATACTGAATTGAAATGTTATTAAAATACACTGTTAAAATGACGATTTTGGCTGGGGATTTAGCCTACTACTGGTTAGAGTGTTGGCCTAGCAAGCGCAAGGCCCCGAGTTCAATCCTCGGCACCAAAAAAAACAAAAAACAAAAAACAAAAAACAAAGCAAACAAAAAAAACCCCGATTTTCAGCTTGGTGTAGTGGCGCACGCCAGTGATCCCAACATTTGGGAGGCCGAGGCAGGAGGATCACTGGGAGTTCGAGGCCAGCCTGCACTACATGGTGAGACCCTGTCTCAACCCCCCAAAAAAAAGTAGTGGCGTATTTCCAATAAAATATTAAACGGCGGTTACAGTGCTTGCCTAGCAAGCACAAAGTTTGATCCCCAGCACCACACACACACACACACACACACACACACACACACACACACACAAATATATATTAAACAAACACTGCAAGGCCAAACCAGACCTGCTCCAAATAAGGAACCAAAAGCAGGCTGGAGATGAGTGAAATACAGCACACCTGGCGTTCCCACAGTAACAAAGGATATGGAAGGAAATTGGATCGAGAAATAGGGGGAAAAATAAATCACCACTTTTGTCTCAGCAGTCAGACACAAAAATACTAATTTGGATTTTTTTCTTTTATTTTAAATTTGTATGCACCTGCTTAAAAGTACAACGTGAAATGATGAGAGCATGTATCATGGTTTATATGTGTCTTAGTTACCTTTCTAGAGCCACTGGTTTGCAAGACAGCAGATTTAGTACAGGACATTCACAAGTTACAACATTCACCCGCAAGCCAAATGCAGGAAGAGTGCCGAATGTCTGTCTAGGCACTGGAGACCCAAAAGATCCAATCAGGGCTGGGAGCCTAGGGCACTGTCCTGTGTATGTCCGTGTCTGCAGTGATGGCTGAAGAAATCTTTACTGGCACCAGGATACGATGCTCACAGCAGAGATGACAACCAGAGCTCCTCCGAAGCAAGAGCAGCCATCCTCGATGACAGCAAGGCCCCGAGTTCCTTCCTCAGCAAGGACAGCCGAGTTCCCTTCAGGAGAACCAGCCGCAGCAGAGCTTCTCCTGGGAAACAGCCCGCCGACTAGCTTCGGCTCCCACTCTGCCTTATGTTGCATCAGCAACAATCCTCAGGTGGGTCCTCTATGCCCAGAATCACACCCACTCAGTCCAGCTGGGCGTTCTGCCACAAGTTGACCACGATAATAAGTCCACCACAATATGTATTTTGGAGGATGTTTTTAGATTAATGGTTACATTTTGGCAGATTTGTAGATGCAGGTGACATATTTAACCATCCCCCCATCACCACTCTTGCCCACTTTTTCTTTTTTTGGGGAGCAGTTGGTGCTGGGGATCGAATTCAGGGCCTCATGTGTGCTTGCTAGGTAAACGCTCTACTACTGAGCTAAATCCCCAACCAATTTTTGCCTTTTAAAATAAACTTCGCCGCTGCTCTAAAAAAAAAATATTCAAAAAAAATTTCCATTGTGTATACACCATTTTTTTCTTTTTTTCTTTTTCTTTTTTTTTCTTTCTTTTTTTTTTTTTCTGAGACAGGGTTTCACTATGTGATCCACGCTGGCCTTGAACTCACTCTGTAGCCCAGTATGGCCTGGAACTCATGGTGATCCTCCTGCCTCAGCCTCCTGAGTGCTGGGATTATAGGTGTTCACCACCATCCCTAGTGGCACCACATTTCCTTGGTCCATTCGTCTGTCGATGGGCACCTAGGCTGGTGCCATATCTTGGTTATTGTGAGCTGTACTGCAGTAAACATGGGTATGCAGGTCTTCCTGTGGAACACTGACTTTAATTTCCTCAGTATACACCAGGAACGGCGAACATTTTAGACACCAAATGCCTGAACTGCAAGCCAAAACTCACTTATTGCAAAGCGCCAACATTGCAGCGAAACCTGATTGTCCAATGCTTGGTCAGTGGGATTATCTGGCTTTGTGCGCCGCTTCAGCGTGCGCACGGAAGGCTCACCGTCGCTGGTGCCAACCAAGGAGCGGTGTAGCTGGATCAACTTGTAGTTCGATATTTAGCTTTTTGAGGAACCTCCTTACTGATTTTTCAGAAAGGCTGTGCTAATTTACATTCCACCAACAGTGTAGAAAGCCCCCCAACACACATCCTCACTAGCATTATTGTTTTTGTTTTGTTTTGTTTTTTGTTTTTCGAGACACGGTCTCACTATGTAGCCCGCGTTGGTCTCATGGCACTGCTGCTTCAGCCTCCTGAGTGCTGGGATTGCAGGGGTGGACCCCTGTGTCCTGCTTGGTTTTTTTTATATTCCTGATGAGAATCATTGGCCATTCTGCCGTGAGATGGTGAGATGTGTTCTCAGTGGAGCTGTGATTTGCACTTCCTCTTTTATTTGCTGCTGGGATGGAACCCAGAATCTCGGGCCTGTGTGTGGTAAGCAGAGCTCTGCCATGGAGCTGCGCCTCTGGGCTTGTGAATTGTACAACTCCATGTGAGAGGCCGGGAGTGTAGCTCAGTGTAAGGCACTGCCCGGTGTGTGTGAGACCCTGGGTAAGAGCCCAGCACACACACAAACCAAAACTTGTGTCTTGGGAGTATGGTATTACTGAATGCTTGATTCTTTCCCTCTTAAAACCATAAGCAATTTTCTCCTTTTTCTTTTCACATATTGTACTGGCAAGATTTCCCTGTGACTAAGCATTGTTTCAAATTTTAATGGGTTGCTGGGTGTGGTGGCTCATGCCTGTAATCCCAGCACTTGGGTGGCTGAGGCAGGAGGATTGCTGTGAGTTCAAGGCCAGCCTGGGTTACGCAGCGATTTCAAGGCCAAACAAAACAGAACAAAAACAACAGCAAAAACAAAAAACACTCCCACTAAAGTTTTAATGGCTGAATAATTATTTTAAGGATGTCCAGCATCATCTGCCAGTCGCTAGGGTAAGAGGTTTGCACTGTTGACAGTGTTTCCTTTCGGAAAATGACATAATTACCTAGCAGAAACATTACTGATCATAATGTATTCATTTATGATTCAAACGGCAGTTTTGCCATAAAGGTGTTTTTTTTGGGGGGGGGTACTTGGCATCGAACCCAGCACCTTCGCACCGAGCTACATCCCCGGCCCTTCTGTAAATTTTTATTTTTTATTTTTATTTATTTATCCATTTTTGTAAATTTTTATTTTGAGGCAGGGTCTTGTGAAGTCACTAAACTGCCGAGGCTGGGCTTGACCTTGTGGTCTTCCTGCCTCGGCCTCCCAGGAGGGCCGCAGCTCCAACTTGGGAACTGAGCAAGGACGCGACAGAGCCTCGCCGCGCTCCAGTGCGCGTACGCGGACCTCGCCCGCTCTCCGCACTGCGGGGCCAGCGAAGCTCCGAGAGCCGGGCCGAGCCAGGTGCCCGGGCCGGGCCTGAACGCGGGCGCCTCCTGACGGCCTCCCGGAGTGCTGGGGCGAAATTATCGGGGCCACGTTCCTGGAGCACCTCGAATTGTGAAAAAGCGCCAATTTCAGATACGGCTGGGAGAATGTCTATAAATACCTGTTTTTATAGTTTAAATGCTAAACGAGCTGTCTCCCGCAGTTACGTAATTCAGTTTAATAAAGTACTGTACTAATACAGCTTTAGGAGGCGCAGGGCGTTTTGGCGGCATCTTGGATCTCGGGGCTTTAAGGACAAAACCGGAGACAGCTACGCGGGGCGGCAACCTGTTCGGAAGCAGGATGCGGGCGCACCCGCGTCGGGTTGGCAACAGCCAATCAGCGGCAGGGAGAACGGAATAACGCTCTGCGATTGGCTGCTTGCAAACCTCCACCAAAAAAGCAATTGCAGAGGATATTTGTCACTTCCACGAAATTGCGGGAGTTTCTGCAACAATTATTAGTGAGGTTCGAAGGAAAAACACGCGAAGGACTGAAGGTTCGAACGCTGAACCTCGACTTCGCGGGGCTGCACTGTACTGACATGCGCCACCCTGAACGACGTTTTCCTGCTTGGCTGTGCTGTTGCATTTCGCCTCCCTGGAAGATTTTCGTCGTATAAATAGCTCGAGCAGTGGGGGCCGCGCAGTGCACTCCTGAGGAGCTTTGACCAGTCCTGGTGGGTTAGAAAGGGGGACGTAAGCGTGTGGGGCTCCGTAAGAAGAGGGCTGGTCCCATCGAAGGCCAGGTTAACACACGTGTAGTGGTGAATACCTGTGATTCCAGCTACTCAGGAGGCTGAGGCAGGAGGAGCACAAGTTTTAGACCAGCCCGGACAACTTACAGACACTATGTCTTGGAATTAAAAAATAAAATAAAATAAAATAAAGCCGGGCGCGGAATGCACGCCTGTAAACCTGGCACTCGGGACGGCGTGCTCTGGTTACCCTCACCTTTGCTGGCTGGGAGCAGGACCTCCCAGGACTTTTTATTTTATTTTATTTTTTGGGTTTTGTGAGACAGGGTATCACTCTAATTCAGGCGGGCCTTGAACTCACTATGTGGCCCAGCCTGGTCTCAAACTCATGGCGATCCTCCTGCCTCGGCCTTCAGGATTTAAAATCCCTGTCAGGAACTCTGCTAACTTCACCCTGAGGAATCCTTTCTTCCTTTTTCAATCCAGTGTAGCAACCTCCGCGGCCAGGATGCGCCTCGCTTTGTCGTCTAGCAAGAGGCGCCTGGCCCAATGGCGCCCCCTGCTTCCTGGAAGAGGAACTGCACTCCGTCCTTCGCCTGCCGGCAGTTCGGCTGGGGAGGGATCAGGCACTAGCTCTCTCCTTGCTGTTTTATTAGAAGCAGCAGAGACTCGGTGTTATTTATTTACATTTCTAGCTGGCAGCTGCTGTTTTTTGTTTGGTTTTGTTTTGGTGCCGGGGATCGGACTCAGGCCCTTGAGCTTGCTAGGCAAGCACTCTGCCACTGAGCTAAATCTCCAACCCCAGTGTTGGTGTTTTGTGATCTCTTAGGAATGTTTTCATTTGGATAAAATTTTCTGAACTTATTGGGGTGAAAGAATCTGTGTAATATTCTCTTATATCTTCCCAGGGACAAATAGAAATACATGTTTTCATTCCTAAATCAGAATTTATCAACAGGCATGGTGGCACACATCTTTAATCCCAGCACTTAGGAGGCCGAGGCAGGAGGATCACCGTGAGTTTGAGGCCATCCTGGGCTACACAGTGAGTTCAAGGCCAGCCTGCACTACAAGGCAAGACTCTGTCTCAAAAAAAAAAAAAAAAAAGAAAGAAAGAAAAGAAAAAAAGAAAACCAAAATAAATAAATAAAATTTAAAAATGTTCGCCTAGCAACTGCAAGGCCCTGAGTTCGATCCCCAACACCCCCCACAAAACAAAACAAAACAAAAAACAACCAAAAATACCAGATCTATGACTAAAAACAAACAAACAGAAAAAAGGACGAGAGCAGCGAGCTCTCCCCCTCCTAGGACGTATGGACATATGGGGCAATCCAGGCTCACTCCCTGGAGGAGGAGCCTTCCCCCGTCCCGGGTCCTTGAGGGCCGCCCGTCCCCAACGCACTGTGGACGCCCGCGAGGGCGAAAATCCAGCAGGAAGCGGAAGTACCAGGCAGCTGGGTCCAAATCGTTGACTCTCGACACTGTGAGCCAGATAAACTGCTGCTCGTTGGAAGGTGGTAAGTAGTTTTCAGATAAAAGCCACCAAGGGGAGTGTGCGGTTCCGTGGCGCTGGGGATGGAAGCTGGGGCCTCGCGCCTGTGGGCAAGTGTTCTCCCCTGAGCCACCCTCCTAGCCTGCCCTCAGAACGCGGACACGCGAGGTTCGTTTTTCTTTTTCTTTTCTTTTTCTTTTTCTTTTTCTTTTTTAATTTAAAGATGTGTTCTTGCTAGTAGTCTAGGACAGCCTCGAGCTCATGTAGTCCAGGCTGGCCTCGAACTCGTTGCACTCTCCTGCCTCAGCTTCCTGAGTGCTCAGATTATAGATGTGCTCCACATTTTTCTTAGTCCATACTTTTTTGGGGGTGCTGGGGATCAAACTCAGGGCCTTGTGCTTGCTAGGCAAGTGCTCTACCACTTGAGCTAAGTCCCCAACCCTTCCACATTTTTCTTAAAGTTTTTTGTACAGGATTTTGCTAAGTAGCCCAGGCAGGCCTTGAATTTGCAGCCTTCTCGTCTCAGCCTCCCAAGTAGCTACAATTACAGGCTTGCACCACCAGCCGGGCTGCTTAGCCTTTTATAAGAAAGTACTGTAACTAACCCGCTATAATCCCAGCACTTGGGAGGCTGAGGCAGGAGGATCACGGTGAGTTGGAGACCAGCCTGCACTACAAAGCAAGACCCTGTCTCCCTGGGAGGCTAAGGCAGGAAGATGGCAAACTCTGGGGCTCCGGCTGGCGTCTTCCTCCGCCGACAGCCGCTGCCACCCGCAGCCCCGCCAGGTGTCGCCGGGTCACGCTCAGCGCCTTGCCCGGACCCCGCCCCGGGCCTGCGCCTAATTCTGCCCCCTTTCGGGAAGGCTCCGTGCTCTGGCTTCGCACACGCGCTTTATTTCGGATTCCTCCCTCGCTCGCCTCTGCGCCTCCTGGCTCAGCGCCGCGGGGAGGACCCCTCGGGCCGCCCGGACCGGTCCGGAGCCGGCAGCGGGGGCGCGGTCCGCCGGCCGAGTCGTCTCCCATCTCAGCGCCAGGAATCCCGGAGGCCGAGGCAGGAGGGTCGGGAGTTCGAGGCCAGCCTGGGTAATTTAGGAGCGCAAGTCTAGCTTAAGACTCTGTCTCAAAAGAAACACAAACATGAGAAGCAGATGATTTCTCCCGACTCTTCCCTCTGTGTTCAGCAAGTCTCAGCTGAAGTAGCAGAGCCTTGCTCATCTTGCAGGCCGAGGTAATCCAAGTTCTTCCCAAACGCAAGAAATGTTTGCTGCAGCGATGATTTTTTTTTTTTTTGAGGCGGGGTCTTGTTGTGCTGACTAGACTGGCCTCGAACTCGAGGGCACAACGGGTCCTCCTGCCTCGGCCTCCGGCCTCTGGAGGAGCTGGGACGAGAGGTGAACATCCCTGCAGATAGGGACGTTCATTCATTCCAAGCCCATGAGCTGATTTCCTCAGGACATAGAAATGCATTTTGTGTCTGACCGCAGACTGCACAGAACCGAGTGGGAGCCGCCCGCCGGCTGCTCGCCCCGCCCCGCCCGTGTGCGCCGGAGCCCCGAGAGAGTCCCGGCCGGCCGCACCGCGGGAGGAAGCGCCTCGGGACCGGGACGCGTCGGGGCGGGAGGCGATGGCGCGGGGAGGACGCCTGCAGGGGACCGGTGAGCGCGGCGCGTCGTCTGGGTCTAGGGAAAGTGGACGCCGAGGCGGGAGGGCGGACAGCTTTCGTGAAAGAGCAGAGAAATGGCTGCGGGCGGTGGCAGGGACAGTAATCCCAGCACTCTGGAGGCTGAGGCAGGAAGATCGCCGCGAGTTCGAGGCCAGCCTGGGCTACATAGTGAGTTCACAGTTAACCTGTGCTACATAACGAGACCCTGCCTCAAAAAAAAAAAAAAAAAAAAAAAGCGTTTACTCTCTGATCATTTGTTCTGGGGAATTCTGTTTCTTTTCTTTCTTTTTTTTTTGTGTGCTGGGGATCAAACTCAGGGCCTTGTGCTTGCTAGACAAGCGCTCTACCACTGAGCTAAATCCCCAGCCCCTCCACAATACATTTCCAAAAATTAAACATTCACTGTAGTTTTCAATCTGACTGTGTAACTGAGTCTGTGTCTTGCGGTTCTCAGAGCGCGAGCTCCGGTGGCTGCAGGCGAAGTTCTGGTGTCCAGCCGTGATGTCCATCTCCCTCCTCTGTGCCTGCTTCATCCTGAGCTCCTTGGGTAAGTTCTCGGCTGCCTCGCGGGCAGCCCTGATCCTCTTCCCGGTGACATTTTGGAGATTTCGTGGAAAAGTGAGTTCTCTTTCCTGGCACAGTGATTCCCCTAACGGATGCTGCGCTTCTCATGCAAAGCACAGTCACTGCTGGTGCTCCGGACTGTGGGTGACTGTGTGCACTTGCGGGCTCGCTCTGCGTGGCCCTGGCTGCCCTTCCCAGATGTGGTCACAGCTGTCTCAGTCAGCTCGAACCACGCGAGGACACATTGCCGCCCGGGGGCTTCTGGGGCAGCAGTGCCCTCCTCCCAGTTCCAGAGGCTGAAGGTCTGAGACCAGGACGCCAGTATGGCGGAGTCCGCAGGGGGCCCCTCTTACGGCTGGCAGATATCAGAACCTCACCATGTCCTCGGGTGGCAGAAAGAGCAGGCATGTGGCGCTGGAGCCCAGGGCACCCCCCAGCCCTTGGGGTCCCTTCTTATAGGGTAATAGCCCCATCAGGACCCTGCCCTCAAATCTCTAAACCTCACTGCTCCTGGGCGTAGCGGCGCCTTGCCTGTGATCCCAGCACTCTGGGAGGCTGAGGCAGGAGGATCACAAATTGAGCCCAGCCTGGGCAATCTAGCGACTTAGCCAGACTCATCTCAAATCAAAAAATAAAAAAGAGATGGGGCTGTAGCTTAGTGTAAAGGCCCTGGGTAAAAGCTCCATACCAAATAGAGATAAAGCAAGAGAAAGAGAATGAAAATTAATTCTTAATTCTTCTTTCTCTTTCCCAGTGATTCATAATAATTCTGTGTACAGCAAAATTGGCAAGAGGCTCTCCAACTTATGGGATCACCAGAAATACCTCAACGTGTCCTGCAGGAGGGAAGCGGAAGGTCAGTTCACACATAATAAGAACAAGACTTCCTTTACTGCTAATTCCATTCCTGGTCAGATGTTTCATATTTTTGGCACTGAAACTTGCAAACCCCAGGCTTGTTTTTCTGTTGCTTTCTTCCACTGGCCCCACACACGTGTTAGAATGAAAGTGTGAGCCAACGAGCTAGGTTTGACCTCAGGACTCTCTCGCTTCCTCCTGCTTGGCCCCGGGTAGCCTAGAAAGTGAGCTCTCGGCAGCTGCTCCCCACCCGGCCCTCGCCCTCCTGCCAGTGCCAGGTGCTCTGACAGCAGCATCCCTCGCCTGGGGCTTCTGGAGTCACCGAGAAACAACGCAACATGATTCGGATGAGAATAAACCAGGGGCTGGCTCGGTAGGAGGTTCCTGTGGTCCCTGCTATTCCAGAGGCTGAGGCAGGAGGATTCCTTGAAACCAGGAAGGCATTCAAGGCCAGCCTAGGCTACATGGCAAGACCTCATCTCATAAAACAAAATGAAATGAGGTAAAATCAACAGCTTACTGATGGTAAATCTGAACTGTGGAACAGGGTTCAGGGGCCTGGTGCAGGCAGAGCACTTGCCTAGCACGCTGCAGGTTTGGGCCCCAGGACAGGTTTTAAGAGTAAAAGCCAAAGGTTACTCCCTCGCTGGGACGCATCCTCTCCTGGGGGATAACTGGTGAGCTGTGTGCAGGTGAGAAAGGGCATCGCACTTGCTATTTCTCTTTTTTTTTTTTTTTTCTTTTGGAGGCAGGGCTCACTTTGTAACCCAGGCTGGCCTCGAACTTGCAGCAGAATTGAAGTTTCAAGAACTAGGGCGGGGGATATGTAGCTGGGGCGGGCGCTTGCCTGGCACTCGGAAGACCCCAAGTTAGCTCCCCAGCGCCACGGAAAGGAGCGAGGAACTAAAGGAGCGAAAGAGCTTGCTCTGCTCCTAGCACAGGCTGGCAGGGAAACAGCAAGCTCTGACCCCAGTTCCACCACAGCGGACCAGGAGGCCCACAGGAGAAGACGGCTCGTTCTTGTTTTCTGTTCTTCTTTCACATTTGCTTTAAAAACGGCTACGACATAACCTAGTTAGCAAAGTCTGTCCCCACCGTGTGACCTACTGGGCCCGAGACTCCGCGCTTCCTCTAGTCATCTGACCATATTGATATGCATTTTCCGTTTTTAAATTTTTGTGGTCCTGAAGATCAAACCTAGGGCCTTTGCACTGAGCTACATGCCCAGCCACCCTTCCTTCCTTTTCAGTTTGAAACGGGATCTTGCTAGGCACTAAATTGCAGGGGTTGGACTTGAACTTTCAATCCTCCTGCCTCAGCCTCCCAGTGTGCTGGGATTACAAGTGTGCATCACCAGACCTGGCTTTGTTCTAATGTGTAACAATATATAGCTAAAATTATGTTATAAAATAAGGCACAAAGCATGGTATTACTTTAGGAAATGTATTTACATTGATATAATCATCTGTTTTGGAAATAAATATAAGTAGCTTGATTTGAAAAATATTTAAATTGAAACAGAAAAATTCAGAAATCTACTAATCTTGGTAAACATGATAAAAAATTTCCCTTTTAGGGCTAGGGGATGCAGCTCGGCGATACAGTAGTTCCCAACAGACACTTTTTTTTTTTGTTTGTTTGTATTGGAGATTGAACCCAGAATTTAGCCTGCCAAATACCTGGGTAAAAACTCACCTCCTCCTTTTTTTTTTTTTTTGGAGGGGTGCTAGGGATCAAACTCAGGGCCTTGTGCTTGCTAGGAAGCTCTCTACCATTGAGCTAAATCTCCAACCTCAAAATTTCACCTTTTTAATGTAAAAGGAAAATATGTATTTGAAAAGTAATCGGAACCTGGGTGTGGTGGCACGAACCTTGTAATCCCAGCACTACTCGGGAGGCTGAGGCAGGAGGACCACTGTTGGAAGCCAGCCTGGGCTACATGGTGAGTTCGAGGCCAGCCAGACCTTGTCTCAAATACAAAACAAAACAAAACAACTACAGAAACAACCAAGAGTCCCACCTCTGAACACATAAGACTTACGGGGCCATCTGAGGTCTAAACTATAAACTGTCTCTACGACTCGACACAGGTACCTCAGGTGAGCGGAGTCGCACGCTGTCCGTCCTTCCGCGTCCGGCGTAGCCCGCCCGGCCTCGTGTTTCCCAGCAGCGGTGTCTGGATGCTGCGCCTTGCAGAGGCTGGCTGGAGTCCGTGGCGTGGATTTGCCACATTGTGCCTTCCCAGTCACCTGTGGCGGGCCCTTGGGCAGGCTCATCTTTTAATAACGGTGACAGTGGTACCGGTTTCCTGCTGGGACGCTGGAGTAGCGGCATCTGCCAGAGTCCCGGCCTTCGGCGCCTCCCATCTTTTGTGTGATTTTGAGACAGAGTCTCACGATGTAGTTCAGGCTGGCCTCGAACTCGAGCTGACCATCCTGCCTCAGCCTCCTGAGTGTTGGATCACAGGGGGCATCACCACGGCCGGCCCTCCCGGCCTCTGAGACCCCTTCTCCGCCCGCCCACCTGAGCAGGGCTGCTGTGTTTGATGGGGGCTCCAAGCACACCGCGTTCCGGGGAAACCGGGTTCTGCGCGGCGCGTCCCTGCTCGTTGGCCCCTCCCGAGGGCTGGCCCTTTGCATCTGTCACCGCGGCAGCCTCCTGCGAAGACCACATGTCACCTGGTGACAAATGCCATGACTGCGCGATGCACTCTTCTTGGGAACGTTATTTTTCCTCAGCTTTTGAATTTTCCAGTGCTTAAGAAACCAGTTTTGGTTGTTTTCTTCGTGGTGCTGGGTACTGGGTCCTTTACACTGAGCCAAATCCCAGCCCTTTTTAAACATTTTTATTTCTTTTTTTGGTGCTGGGGATTGAACTCAGGGCCTTGTGCTTGCAAGACAAGCACTCTAACCACTGAGCTAACCCCCCCAGCCTGGCCTTGAATTTGTGATACTCCTGCCTCAGCCTCCTTTTGAATAGCTGGGAACATAGGTGTGCACCACTGCATTCAGTGAGACTTAAACTTTCCACGAAGTTTAAGTCTCTCCATTTCTCCCTCTGTTTATTCTAGAGAATTGGAGCTGCTGCCCAACCCCCTGGAGGCTTTTTGAGTCCAGCTGCTACTTTATTTCTACCATGTTGCAACCTTGGAATGAGAGTCAGGAGTCCTGTGCAGTGCTGCAGGCGAACCTGGCTGTGATCCGCACCCAGGAGGAGCAGGTATTGGCTCAAGGCAGCCTGAACTACATAGGGAGATCCTGTCTCAAAAAAGCCACAAAAAAAAAAAAAAGTAGATGTCTTAGGTACTTTCTCATTGCAGGGACAAAATACCCAACATCCAGAGTTAAAGGAGAAAAGGTTTATTTTGACTCATAGTTTGCAATGGTCGCAGTCCATGATCAGCTGGCTCCAAGGCAGGGAGGCCTGACAGAGGGGAAACAGTCCATGGAGGGCAGGGAGGAGGCAGCAAGCAGCAAGCAGCAGCCTCCCTTTCCCTTTTATTCCATCCAGGCTACAAACCTTCGGGGTAGTGCCCCCACACCCAGAGGGGCCTTCCTACTCTCCAGGCCCAGAACTATGCTAAACAAATCAGCGGGCTAATCCAGTACCACACACCCTTGATCTCAGCATCGTATACCCATGATCCAGCCACCTCTGAAAAGCCCCATCTCTGAGGGAATGAGGCTTTGGGGGGACATCTAGATACAAGACATAATATTGGACAAAAACCTGCAGAAAGACTAGTGAACTGGAATGCAGAAGACAGTGACCATTCAAAGTCAAGTACAAGCCGGCCATGGTGGTGCAGGCTTATAATCTGTCACAACGGGAGGCTGAGGCAAGACTGGACGTTCAAACTGAGTCTAGCCACTTTAACAACTTATCAGGATGGTGTCCCACAGTAAAAGGGCTTGGCATGTAGCTCTGTACAATGCATGGGGAATGTTTAAATAAAAAAAACTTATTACAGGGAAAGATATGTTGCCACTAATCCCCCTTAAAATACTCCTTGCTTTGAATGCAGCTATCCCGCCGTTCTTGCCACTGTTTGAACAGCTCGGGAAGTGCTCTTATGGGTGCTCTTTCGCGAGTCTCTTTATGAGTCTCTTTATGGTCAAAATCTAGTGAGTTCTGCAGCTGAGTGCATCCAGCAGAAAGGTGGGCTCGCAGACATCAGTGTGTCCTCGTCCACCTTTCACTGGGTCTGGCACCCTGAGACTTCTGGCTCTTCCCCAAGTCAAAAGGGGCAGGAAAGGTAAACAGCTTGGAGGGATTCGGGACACAGAGGCAGGTAACAGCTCGCCGGAAGACCCTCACGAAGGAGCACTTCCAGAGTGCCTCAGAAGGCAGCGAGAACCGTGCGACAAGTGTGTTGGAAGCCAGGAGGATTCTGAAGGGGTTCGGGGCGATATACCTGTACGTAGTAACGAGATAAAGAGTCCAACAGATTTGCCGCGATCATGGCTGGAACTTGCTCCTGCAGGTGTGACGCCACACTCACAGATGACGCCCCTGAGCCTGTCGTGCTGGGCAGACAGGACCTGGCTGGTGCCTCTCTCGAGTCTTGGTTCTTTCTGTTTTGCTCCCTAAGGGCACTAAGAACTCATTTCGACTTGAGCCCCTGAAGCTCTGATTACTTCCTTTTCCTCCCTCAGAATTTCATCATCCAGAATCTGGACACCAGTTCTGCATATTGGGTGGGGCTGTCCGACCCAGAAGGTCTCGGGAATTGGCAGTGGGTCGATCAAATGCCGTACGACACAAATGCCACGTGAGTAGAGTTAGGCAAAGAGATCCTGGGTCTCAGCCATGCGAGGCCTCAAGATGTTCTGTCCATCAGCTAGGAAACAAGGAGGCAAGGAGACAAAATGCTACAACACTTAAAAAAAAAAAAAGAAAACTAATTCAGGGCTGGGCATAGTAGTCCACACCTGAAATCCCAGTACTGGGGAGGCTGAGGCAGGAGGATCGCTGAGAGTTCAAGGCCAGCCTGGGCTCCATAGCAAGACCCTGTCTCAAAAAACACAACAGAAAAGGAGAAAGCAGACTTTAAAGCCCTTTAGTGTACATCACCACCTTTGGCATTCACAACTATGTGAAATAGATGGGGATATCACTGTGGTCCCCATTTTGTAAGCCAGGAAAACTGAAAATCAGGGCAATTAAATTACTTGCTCGAAACAAAAGGTTGCGAGTAGCAGACAGCAGCCCTCTGGACCGGGAAGGCAGAGCCTTCCCACAGGGCAGGAAGCAGCGCTTGGCACACCTGGACCTCGACCTTTTCCAGACACCAAAGAACCAGCCTCACCCTTTATCTCCCGGGCAGATTCTGGCATCCAGGCGAACCCAACTGGCCTGATGAGTGCTGCGTCGTGGTCAGCTTCCGGTCGGACACTGGCAGGTGGGGCTGGAACAACATCCATTGCCACCTGCCCCAGAAGTTGGTGTGCAGGGTGCCGGCCATCCACCTGTGATCCCACCTGCAGGACAGTTTGCTTGCTTGTTCAGGCCCCGAGAGGCTGGTGGGAGGAGGTTGGCGACATTGCCAGGCAGCTGTCACCTGTCCCTCAGCTCAGCCACGTATCTTGCATAAGTGAGGCTGGGGCTGGGCTTCAAATCCCCCCGCGCAGCAAAATAAACTTTGGAAAATAATAAAACGAGTGCTTACGGGGCATTTGCATATCCTGGAGCCCATCAAAGGCCCCTACCTGCCAAGAGGGAGCCCTGGCCTCCTTTTTTGATTTCTCACCTCGAAGGAATGAAGCGTCCATTGTACGCCAAATGACAGTCTCCGCACATCCATTCACGGAAGCCCTGACACTCAATACCGCAGAATGCAGGTCTGGAAAGGCGGCCTTTGGAGGGGTTAATTTAGAGGGAGTCCTGACGCAACGACGCTAGTGTCCTTAGGAGAGGAAATCTAGAACCAAGCACAGCAGCACAAGCCTGGAATCCCAGCACTCTAGAGGCTGAGCCAGGAAGGTCACCACGAGTTTGAGTCTGAGTTTGAGGCCAGCCTGGACTACATAGCACAAGATTCTATCTCGAAAACTCCCCAAAAATAAAATAAATGATTTAAAAAAAAATACTGGATGTGGGGAATGTACACCTGTAATCCCAGCACTCAGGAGGCTGAAGATCGCTGTGAGTTAGAGGCCAGCCTGAACTACACAGTGAGACCTTATCTCAAAAAAACAAACAAACAAACAAACAAAAACCCCAAAAGCATTTGAAAGAGGAAAGGAGCTGGGTGTATGGTTCATACTTGCAATTCCAGTACTGAGAGAGAACGGTGAGTTCAAGTCCTAAATGGGCAACTTAGTGAGACTTTGTTGCAAAATGAAAAATAAGAAGGGCTGGGGGTGTGGCTCAGGGGTGGAGTGTCCCTGGGTTCCATCTCTGGCATTTTAAAAACTAAACTAAAATGAAATGAAATAAATTAACAATAAAAGTTAGTTTGGGCGCTCGGTGGCCCGGTGATGAGGTCGCCCACAGCAGCTGGAGTGTGCGGTGGAGGACCACGCTTACCTTTCGGCAGCTGGGAAGCAGAGGAGGACAAAGGGCCAGCTTCCCACACGCCCTTCAAGGGACCTGACTTCCCCTCAAGATGTAAACATCCCACTGAGCTTCTGCACTGGGTTTGATCCGAGCTCCTTGTTCCTGCAATAGTCCAGCGTGGCTCTCACCCTCCCAGTGGTTGGTCACGTGCCGCTTCCTGGGGGCGTCTGCTGCCTTCAGAGGCTCCATGGTGGCCGCTGCTGCTTAGACCTTTGCCACAGCACCGAGCTAAGGCTGTGTCCCTCATTCATCCCTGAAACCCCTTTCTCTAGGCTAATTCTCAGCCCTCACTTCCTCCTGGGAGAGCCAGGGGGAGGCGCTAGCCGCAGGGTTTGGGTGCCAGCCGCTTTCTGAAGGAGGCTTGCTCCCCCAAGCAGGGAATACACCTGTCCCCACATTCCTCCTGGACCCCGCCTTACTTTTCACTACTGGAGACTGAGCCCTGGGTCTGTCTTTACACTGAACTACTGCCTCAGCCCTTTATTTAGTTATTATTTTGTGCCTGGGATCGAATGCAGGGCCTTGCACTTGCTACGCAAGCACTCTAACCACTGAGCTAAACCCTCAGCCAGCCCCTTCTTTATTCTGAGAAATCGTGTTAAGTAGATTCAGGCTAGTCTTGAATTCACTATGTAGCCCAGGCTGGCCTCAAACTTGTGGCAATCCTCCTGCCTCAGCCTTCTGAGTGCTGAGATTACAGGCATGAGCCACCATGCCTGGCTATAAATAAACTTCTGGCTGGGTGTGGTGCACACCTGTAATCCCAGCATTTGGGAGGCTGAGGCAGGAGGACCCCTGGGAATTTGGGGTCAGTTGGGCTATATAGTTGAGTTCAAGGCCAGCCTGAGCTGCAAAGTGAGATCCTATCATCACCCTGGCAAAAAAGAAAAAAAAAAAAAAAAAAAAAAAGAGAGAGAAGGGGCCAGGCTGGTGGTAAAGCCTGTAACCCCAGCACTTGCCATCCCAAAGGCAGTAGGAGTGAATTCAAGGGCAGACTGAACTACACAGTGAGACTCTGTCACCAAACAAAAACCAGAATCTTAAAATCTGCTGAAAGTACCAAGTTTACCGATCCAGCTTCCAGCTCAGATAAGCCACTTACGTAACTCCAGGCAGGTTAATTATCTCTGTACTTTATTTTTCTATGGAGATACCAAAAGTGACCCAAAAACTGTGATTTGAGAATCAGGTGAATGCTTGAGCGACACTTAAAACAATGTCCAGCATTCTGTAAATGTAAACTCTCACCACAGAAGGAGAAAATAATCGCATCTCTATGACACTAAAGGATACACAGAATACATTCTGTTCGTTCATCCGTGCCCTTGGATATTGAATCTCATTAATTTATAAAATAGCAATAAAAATAAATTGGCTTTTTTTTCAACTAGTCGGTGATTCACAAGCTCATGCAGGGAAATGAGTAAAGATGGTTTTGAGACTAGGAATAGGCCTGCCTGTATCCACGCTGGTGGACTAGGGGCCGAGCCCTTCTCGGCAGGGCCTCAGAAGACCAAATGTGAGGCGAGTGAATGTCTTTCTGTGTGCGTGCGCACAAGCGCATACACAGGACTTGGGACAGACCCCAAGTCCTTCATGCTGAGCTACCTCCTCCACCCTTTTTTTAAATTTCCAGACAAGATTTCTATGAATTGCTACATTGCCCAAGCTGGGCTCAAACTTTCCATCCTCTTGCCTCAGCCTCCCAGAGTGCTGGAATTACAGGTGTGGCCCAGCATACCTGACTAAATGTGAACATTCAATATTCCCTCGTGTTTCTGTTGCTGATTGCCGTTTGTGGTGGCCAAGAGTGTACACCATGTTAACACCTGAAGCAACCTCTCAAGCCCCACCTCCTGCAGAAGGCTGAAGGTAAGCGGTTTCTATCTTATTGGTCTTGCTTTTCTTCTAGGCACTCAGTTTTATCGCTCTTAGCACATGATAGCTGCTGGGCGGAGGACAAATTTTATCTCTTGCATCATACAAAGAATGTCAGAGATGGGTGTGGTGGTGCAGGCCTGTAATTGCGGCACTCAGGAGGCTGAGGCAGGATGACGGCTGCAAGTTCCAGGCCAGCCTGAGCTACAGAGCACCATGCTGTCTCAAAAAAACAAATACCTGACTGGGGTTTTAGCTCAGTGGTTAGAGTGCTTGTCTCACAAGCACAAGGCCCTGAGTTTGCTCCTCAGCACACACACACACACCCCAAACCAAATACCCATAGAGAGAACTAAACACAAGGGGTTTCTGGAGGGGCTCTATGCCCTTCTCCCACTCCTTGCCCATGTACCTCTTACCCGCTGTTCCCCTGCACCCTCTGCGGTATCTCTAAGGGTTTCCTGAGTCTGTGGGTTGAGCGACTCTGGCAGGCAGAGTGCTAGGCTGGGAGAGGGAGGCAGGGCCCATCACAGTTGCTTGGTCAGATGCCGAGGCACCTGGCGTGGAGTTTTGTGGGATGAGTTCTCAACTCATGGACCCTGGGGCCACTCCTGGGGACAGCTCCAGACCTCCCCGGATCAGGACCCCAGCCGGTCACCAGCTGCAGAACAGCCTGACAGGAGGAGGCCTCTGCATCCCCCTCAGTGACTGTTCACCTCCAGCAGGCTGCTTGCTCCTTTCATCTGACACCTTGTGTGGGAAGCCAGCTATGCCAGCATGTGGGCCTTTACTTTCCAACTACCCCAAACTCCCTCATGGGCAAAGATCACAAGCACTTAAAGTTACACCCTAGGGCTGTGGTAAGGATAAATTGTTCATTGATTCAAGAACAAGAATGTTTTTGTTTTTTAGTTTTAGGTGCTGGGGATCCAACTCAGGGCCTTGCGTTTGCTAGGCAAGCACTCTACCACTTGAGCTAAATCCCCAACACATAAGACTTTTTTTTAAAAATTGCAAACATAGCTTCCTTAGGGTTAGGGTTAGTCAGGCATGGTGATGTACACCTGTAATCCCAGCACTTGTGAGGCTGAGGCAGGAGGTTCAGTGAGAGTTCAAGGCTACCTTGAACTACATAGTAAGAAACTGCCTGCAAAATAAAAAAAGTAAATTTTAATAAATCTCTCTGAAAATAATATTTCACCAAAATTTCCTTTTATTGCAACTCAGATTTGTAAGAACCAGAAAATCTAATTATCTATCCTTAGAGTTCATCTTAGACTTCAGGCTTTTAAAACAGAGAGGACTTGAGACTACTGGAGCCTCTTTGGGTCAAATCAAAATCGAAGCATATTGATGCCATTCATACTACACAGATTCTCGAAAACTCCTGCCTA